>JAPFSE010000140.1:0-150452 GCA_030777785.1 Beauveria caledonica | reverse complement strand
CGAGACACAATCTCTGAATAGCCACCAACGCCACGACTCATCAGCCAAGAATCATTTTCTGCAAGCTCCAAGCATCCAGTGTCCTCTACGGAGCTTGCCGTGCTCGCTTCCACAATACGAGGACAGAACATTCCACAGACAGAGCAGTCCGTCACCTAACAGGCTAACACTCTAATCCTCATAAAGGTCCGAAGCTCGCTCATTCGAGCAGCACGAATGCTTAAACAGCGCTGATGCAACTGCAAGCTTGCTTTTTTCGAGCCAGCAGAGTGGTCAATGGTGGTTTGTCGTGGGACGCCCGCGCTCCAATTGGTCAGGCTGCACCACCAGCATACCAGTTCGGGCGATCATTTGCCCCCCTTGCCATCATCTCTCATTTTTCTTTTGTTTCTGGCATTCTCGTGTGCCGCCACATTGGCATTACGGGGCCCCAGAAGCACTCGTCTCCAAGAGCCCCAGGCAATAGCACCTGCAATATCTGCTGCACGGGATTGACGGGTTGACGGACAGCCCAGTGCCCTCTCGCGCAGGTGATGCACCTCCCACGACCATCACTACTCAGCGAAACGAATGAATGTCTTGCTTTCTACACGATGCAAGAGCTCAGGGATGGCTTCATAGTAACTATTGCTTCCTGTCTATATTTGGCTCGGGGTCTTACCCTTGCTACAATTTGACCAAGGATGCTCTTCAGGACCGGACTTGGCCACCACAACATAATCTCCAGGCTCCGCCCGAGGCGTCTATTAACACGTATTTTCTATTACGGAACCTTTCCTACCTAGCCAAATTCTTCCTTTTCGCTTCTCTGCCCGTTCAATGAACGTACAGGGATGTTCTTTGAGGAAAAAACGGTGATGGTGACAAACAGGGGAAACGCGTATTACTGATAGTCCAACAGGCCCGCCAACGGCAAAGATGTGCAGCTTGATGAGGTGCACCACCGCGTACGACGAACCTGGTTCCGCAGCAAGTCCACTCGCTGAAAATGAACTAGGGTATGTGCAAAAATGACGCGAGAGACGAAGAGAGCTCAGTGGCTAGACTGGAGCAGTGGAGGGTCGTCATACTAAGAAGGCAAATCCTCCCTGCGCGCGAGCTATCACTTTCCCAGCCAGCTGGAGAGGGCCCCTCTCGGCTTCCTGCAGTTGACGATGAGCCGAAAATCTGGGCTGTCGTCTGCCAGATTGCTGGCACAGGTGCTTCTGAGTGGCACACAAGCCTCATTGGCATACAAATTACTCGGTACGTATAGAGCCATTGAAAGAGCATCTAGTCATTGCCAAGCACAAAATCAGACTACCGCCGTCCGGCCACCACATGTACACGGACATAGTGGGCGCCATGGCCCCAACGGCCTGGGGCGGTGCGAGCCTCAACTCTATCATGTCGGCATTAATGAATAACAGGCTTTTCTCTCTCTCTGCCCCACACGGAACGCCTGGCAGTATTCCCGCCCACAATACGGTTGTGATTCCGGCAAGCCCCAAGCATTGTTGTGGTGGATCACCCCGTACCAAGCCGTCCAGCCCCGGGGGCTCAGACGCTCCGACAGTGACAAGTTACAACTGATTTCCGTCAGCCCTCGTTGCGCACGGTCATGGCTGTTTTCTTTTGGGTCTGGTGCTTGTAGCAGGCTGCAATATCTGGCCAGTTTAGCTGTCGGGTACCTTGCTTGCAGTGGCATCCGGGCAGGAGTCCCTTGCTCTCACAGTGGCCTAGATTTCTCACAATACTCCGCCGAGGCTTACGCGACGAGCGCCGACGCCGTCTGCGGCCGCAAAACCAACGGTGAGGCAATGGCAGTTACGCAAAACCATGGCTCGCCTTGTTTGTGTCTCATCCGAACATAGGACACCGCCTGCAATAGGTTAATTACTGCTGAGCACAAAGGCAAAACTGAATTCATAGGGCGGCCTCTCAAATTTTTCTCGTCCAGACCGACGGCTGTGTATGGAGTACGGAGGACTTGCCATACAGAGTACAAGTTCAAGATTTTCTTTTTCCACTTTGCGCGATGACTGTCCTACTCAGCGCCATCGAACACGCTATCACAATCTAGTCGCTTCCTTCTAACTATCCACCACTAGGACTTGGCCTTCCGCCCTTGCACTCGTCGTCAGAAGCACCATCTAGAAGCTAGTTCACATTTTGAGGCCGCCCTTCAGCATCGAGGGGTACCAGTAATGCGAAGGGCATATATCTGCGTAGGAGCAATTCAGGGTACAGATGACAGGGTCTTGAAACTCTGATCATCTGCTGCGAGATTTCGCCTACCAGACCTGTCTGCTAATGAACTCCCATCTACTGATACCTATGTACGACTAGGCTCGCTTGGCCATTGTCGCCATGAAATGACCCTGCCATGTCGATCCCAGGTCGTGCTAGGAGATGCGGCTGATTGCCTGAACCCTGGACATGCGATATTCGATTAAGTTTACGACATCATTCTTGCGTCAAGGGTCGGGTTGTTGACGTTCAGTGTTCAGATCGGCACACTCCTTGAAAAGGCGTCTTCGCCATGTCGGGCATGGATCCCTTCCCCCCCCCCAGGCGCAACTATCTTCAATTGAACGTGGCAAGACGGCGAAGACTGATGATATATTGCTTTGTCACAGGCTTGCAGTTCGTCACAAATCAAACACCCCTCGTTCGCCTTTCCTCTCACCCCGTGTCAGTCGTATTCTTAGCGCGAGGCAACAAGAAGCTAGAGAATGGACACCAAGCCACCCTTGAGCTCCGCCCTCGTTGAAGGGACAACCTCATATTTTGACTTGCTTTTTGTCGTTTTCCTTTTTGTGCTCCTTTTTTTTTTCTTCGCTTATGGGACGTCGCATTCGGCTAGGAGGGAATGCTACCCTGCCAAAGTCTCATCCGATGCCTGTTCTTTTCTTTATCCTGTGCCAGCTGGCTGGAGTTATTCATCTACGCGTCGTCTCCCTGCCCATCCTTGATCCTCTACTAGGTTTGCTGGTTGATCTGCGTTTTCTTGTGGGGGGCAGGCGATCTTGGATGTCACTATGCAATACCTGCCCCGCATGTCGGCTGTTGCCCTACATGGTAATGTCACGAGCGCCAGGCGGAGAATTATACAAGCGAGTAAAGGGAGAGCAAAACCTTATTCGTCTCGTCATCATGCTCAGTATCATACGCAGCAGATACCAGAGAAACTTCACAGGCCCTGTGTTGCAATGTCAAGATGTGCAGGAGCGTGTTTGAGTTTTGAATGCAAGACACATGTCGGCAGAGGTGTCTGTCTACCTGTTTGATCCAGGTTTTGGTCCTGTTTTGGTCCTGATGCTGGTGTGTGAGACCTGCAATACGAATCGTAATAAATAACACTCGAAAGCAAGGGAGGCTGTCCCAGCCCCAGTATCCAGTCCAACGGTTCGTCTCCGAGAGTCTGATTGGCATGAGGCCTTTTTTTTTCCTTTTTCAAAAGACGGCTACAGCACTAACTATTTCATACGACATTACCCAACGGGAAGTGTTTCGCCCCCCCTTGTCCAATATAACCTCCTAGAAAGGTGGTGGTGGTCAACGTGTGGTGAATTTCTGCTCAGCATACGTACAACCGCGGGATTTTGGGGGGCGATGCGGGAAGAACAGTTGTTCGTCAAGGGAAGTCCCGCTGCCTGCATCATCTCAGATTCACTCCCGCCGATTGCCAGGTTTCAGTCTCTGATATGATTCCAGATCGGAGACGGGGGGGCTAAGGCTGTCACTTCTTGGCCGAACAAACAGTATGTGTGTGCGTGTGTGTGACGAAGACGGCCGGCGCAGCGACGGCGCCTCTCTAGACGAAAGAGGCAAGCAAGAGGCAGAGAGGCAGAGGCGCAAGAGACAGTCTGATCTATCGGCGGCACGCACGGGCACCAAGGGACCGGGCGGGCAGCACCCATGCGTCTGGGTGTGATTCTTTCTAGGTCAAAAGTCCGATATATCGGTTCATGATTCGGAGCTCGGCAGCTTGGCCCAGGTCCGTGCTCGCTCGTCCCGCCCCTTCGCAAGACATGCACGGCCACGGCGGCACCAGACTGTCTGTGTTTTGGGGGCGGAGGCGCATGTATCTTGGCAAGATACAATGCTTGGCTGTGAGAGTGAGCTGCCGTGTTACGTATGACGAATGGCTTATTGTTTTGGGGGGGCCGGATTTCGTGACCCGACGCTCTCTGCACGACACAAATCGAGAAAAACAATGTGTGTCATGTGCGGAGAAAAGTTGAGCAGCTGGGCAACGTTGGGAAGCATGTCGTGTAGCCCTCCGACTCGACTTGTGGGATTATGAGCGCAAGCGTACAAGTTTCTTGCTCGAGGAAAAGCAAATTGCTCTAGTGAACTATATTTGGCTACAGAGAAGACGTATTGCCGCAGCAATACTTGATTTCCCGATATCGAGCTACCGCTCCTATCGCGGCTTACTGATTCACCAGTCGGCACGAAGCCTCGTCTTTCTTGACCCATCCGTCGTCTCGTACGGATATTCCCTCTTTTTCGTTATCCACTCCTCTGTGAGTGATGAATCTCGGCTTTGACTTGGTCGTAAACCGCTTTTTTTTTTTTTTCCCTCGACGACAGAAGATGGTGTTCTTCGGCAATTCTACCCCCTGTCGCGTATTGTCATCGGAAAGTAGCCGGTGAGTGTCCGCCCACCTTGTTCCTGGGAAAGATGGGAAAGATGGGGGTGACATGGCCTGATTGATGCACGGTTCACACAGAAATATCCTCTTTGCCCCTCGGCAGTAGTTAACGAACAAGAAGGAAAGAAGGAAGAAATATTCGCAAAAGGGACAGAAAAGGTTCTGCCATATGAGGGCGCAGCCGATGCAAGTTTCAGTTACTGACTCTTATTTGTTACCTTGCTGCGCTGGACAAGAACAGTCAGCCTACCATTTGTCCCAAGGACCTGCATGCCCTGCGCGCAAGAAGCAAGAAGAAAGAAGCAAGAAACGGGAGAGGCTTGCATGTTCAGCGCAACTTGCAAGTCCATTCATCATTCATTGCAGCGAGGCGCGTCATCGTAAGCCTAGCCGGTTATTATTTATTATATTAATTATTATCCCACCCACCCCCCTGCTCAAATGTCCGGTGTTCGCCATCCTGCTGGGGGGCCGCCGCCTTTGTCAATGCAAGCCCTTTGCAAATTCTTGTCTTGCCCATCCGGAAGAAACTCCCGCCCCCCCAGCATAGCAATCCCGGCGAAATTTCAGCCCCAGCCCAGATATATTGTTGTGATAAAGGATGCAACTCTGTTAGTTCTTCTTACCCAGTCATATCACGCAGCGGCCGGGTGAAAAGAAAGGCCTCTTTGCTGCGCCGGTGAGGCTGAATCACCGGAGTAAGTGGCGTCCGCGGCAATATCACCGTCGTTTAACAGTCTTGGTATATGCATGCCGCCCCCCCTCTCAGGGCAGTAAGCTGGGCTACTGCTGTTATTGGTATGGGAGAGTAACTTAGCAGCCAGCAGCATATCATGCCTGCATGACGCAAGGTATGCAGGTCATTCGTACTCTTGATATGCCGCTCAACCGCGGCCTATACCCCAATGCAACCCAGTGACGAGATTGTCAAAAAAAAGGCAGGCACAGGAAAAGGGATCGACAAATGGGGGATGATGCACGATGGATCCACCTCAATCAGTCGGAAATGCAAAGTTTTGTTGCTGTGAAGAGTGCAGCCCCCCAACTTGGGCCTGATTACAGGCAACAGGGTATGGAAAGGTGAAGTAGGCCTATATCTCACATCGACATGGCTGTAGGAAGAGGAAAGGGGCAGTAGCAAGGTGTAAGTGTTTGGTAGCAATGATAGTCTAGTCCAAGTCTGTTGTACACTGAAGCCATGTTCATGACCGCCACCAAGTATTCGTCGAGTTGGAGCTTTGGATTGAGTTAGAGCTTCGAAGAGCCATCATCGCCATCGACCTCGCCAAAGAGGCCCATGAACGCGCTATGAATCTCGTCTGTGAGATCGCTCGCTTGGAGACACCTCCCTCGTTTCGAAAAGGCAATTCGAGAGCATTCCTATACAGTCAGTAAGCCAAAAAAAAAAAAAAAAATACCCTTCTTCAAGTGTAGTCAAGAGAAATACGCACTCTTGTGATTGCGCTTCCTCCAAATGCGGCCAGCCCAATCATCTCCTCCTTGTCTAGACGAGGCGTCTCTGTATCCTTCCACAACTCGTCAAGGTATGCCCTTCTCCACGCAAGAAACGTTGCCACGCTTCCCGTGAGGGTATCGCCTTGGCCGCCGCTTCGCTTCCTGCCACCCTGGATATCGTTTGTCAACGAGACCTTGCCGTTTGATATGTGGTCCTGCTCCCCCTTTTGTATAATGGTGACACCCCCGAGAGCATTCGCCAGAGCTTCCACTCGCTGCGTTTCATCATGACTCTCGCTTCCGCTCTCATCGATGCCTGCCGCTTTCCACAGGCGATCAAACTCTACAACATTTGGCGTCAGCACGGCCTGCGAATAGCCTTTGATGAGACCAAAGTCTCTCTGCACAAGCTGAAGGGCATCGGCATCGAGAACGATGGGAATATCCTTGGCCTTGGCCGCTCGAATGACGTGTTCTACAGTATCCTGCATGAGCGGATCGCGGCCTAGACCTGGGCCGATGACGAGAACATGGAGCCGAGCAAGCATGTCAATGATGGGGGACGCAATCTTGTCCGCACCCGTAGTAGACTCCTTCAAGGCAGCCGATTCACTTGCCTCGGAGGAACTCTGCCGCATCAAGGGATGCACCATCAAGTTGGGAGAATATGTTTTGATCACAGCATCGGCAGCTGGTGTGCAAATGACGTGCGACTAGATGTTTTCCTCAGCATCAGCTATCGAATAATTATCCGCTGCGCCTGCTCTTTCGAGCCTAATTGACAGAACAATACATACCATATCACATCCCAGCCTGGCACTTGCCATGGCCGAAAAATACGGCGCACCAGTATAGTCCTGGCTGCCGCCAATCACGGCAACTCGACCGAGCTGTCCTAGAAAAATGGCGCGTAGGCTCGCTCATCAGCCAAAAGCCTGCCCCATCAACCGCACTTTATGCATTCCATCAAGTCCTCACCTTTGTGAAACTTTTCTAGCATTGGCGGAATCATGCGCCTCACTTTTGAGAGTACGGCAGTCGTGGTGGCTGACATGCTCGAGCTTGGGATGGCTTCCGGCATCTTCTTCAAACTGCGTCGGGCGCTGCGAAACTGCAAGCTCTGATTTCCGTCTTAGTCGTTTGATCGTATGCTGTTTAAAATGAAACTGGTAGATTTTTGGCAAAAGATGGACTTTGGCAACGATTGTTACAATCTCTGGGCTCCTGCTCTGGAGGTTGTTGGAGAAAAGTGACGTAACGTGCCTGTCATGGCGATGGATGTACGGATATGTATGTATACATTGACGACTCGTTATTGGATCCGCAATCAAAGACAACCCAGTTGACAACGGCAGCAACGGTTCGGCGCGTTTGTCAAACTTTTTTACAAGTCGCAAAGCTGGATAGGGGTGGGAAATTCTGAATTAGGAGTTTTCCGGCAGCTGACGGCAGAGTGAGTTGCGGACGATGCGCGCATTTCCCAATAGACAGCAGCGCCCGAATTATCACAAAATGTAGTTCACAAGCGATAATATTGCGAGGTAATTTTTAATTAGAACAAAAGGAATCGAGGGCGTTAATTGAGTTATCAACTCTATTTTACAAGTGGTGGCACGTCTGGCGAATTCCTCTTTTCAACCATCATCGCTCCGTCAGGCGCAACCCCTCGGTTATTCCTCCGCTTGAGGAAACAAAGACTACAAAGATTTCGGTATAGACAGCAACACCCCAACAGCCCTATCTCTAATTGCACAAAAGCTTCTCCGAATTATGGCTTAGTTAAGGAAGCTCTTGATGAAGGACTGGGTGACGTCCTTCAGCTTGGCCTCGAGCTCTTTGCTGAGGGCACCCTCCTTGTCAATGGTAGCGAGGAGCTCAGACTCGTTGGTCTTGAGGTGAGCAAGGAAGTCGGCCTCCCACTCCAAAACGCGGTTGACGGGGACATTGTCGAGATAACCGTTGACACCGGCGAAGACGAGAGGAACCATCTCGTTGACGGCCATGGGGGAGTACTGCTTCTGCTTCAGGAGCTCGGTGAGACGCTCACCACGGGCCAGGACCTGCTTGGTAGCAGCATCGAGATCGGAACCGAACTGGGCGAAAGCGGCGACTTCACGGTACTGGGCCAGGTAGAGCTTCAGGGAACCAGCGACCTGCTTCATGGCCTTGAGCTGGGCAGCGGAACCGACACGAGAGACGGAAAGACCGACGTTGATGGCAGGACGGATACCCTTGTAGAAGAGCTCAGACTCCAGGAAGATCTGGCCGTCGGTAATGGAAATGACGTTGGTGGGAATGTAGGCAGACACATCACCACCCTGGGTCTCGATGATGGGCAGAGCAGTCATGGAACCGCCACCGTGCTTGTCGCTGAGCTTGGCAGCACGCTCGAGCAGACGAGAGTGCAGGTAGAAAACGTCACCGGGGTAAGCCTCACGGCCAGGAGGACGACGGAGCAGCAGAGACATCTGACGGTAAGCGACAGCCTGCTTCGACAGATCGTCGAGAATGACTAGAGAGTGCATTCCGTTGTCACGGAAGTACTCGCCGATCGAGGCACCTGGCGATCGTTAGAATGAATGTAAACAAGAGAAACAAGAGGGAAGACAGAAGAGGACCAATGGGGTTGTCAAGTGAGACCAAGGTTGAGAAGACGAGGGGAGGATATCGCGACGAGGCAAATCAGAAAGCGCAGCGAAGGCTCCAAAAAACAAAAACAAGGGCAATAGATCGAACGTAGACCACAACTTACCAGCAAAGGGAGCAATATACTGAAGGGGAGCGGCCTCAGAGGCGGTGGCAGCGACGACGACAGAGTACTTCATGGCGTCGTTCTCCTCCAGGGTCTTGACGAACTGGGCAACGGTAGAACGCTTCTGGCCGACAGCTACGTAGACGCAGTAGAGCTTCTTCTTCTCATCATTGCCGTTGTTCCAGCGCTTCTGGTTGAGAATGGTATCGAGGCCAACAGCAGTCTTGCCAGTCTGACGATCACCAATAATCAGCTCACGCTGGCCACGGCCAACGGGAACCATGGCGTCGATCGACTTCAGGCCGGTCTGAACAGGCTCGTTGACAGACTTGCGAGGCAGAATGCCGGGGGCCTTGAGCTGAGCACGGCGCTTCTCCTTGGTGTTGATGGGGCCCTTGCCGTCAATGGGGTTGCCGAGAGCGTCGACGACACGGCCAAGCATTTCCAGACCGACGGGGACATCGACCTAATTGGTAAATTAGCATTGGCAAGAATCCTCTTTGTCCTGTCCAAGATTGCTCACAATTTCACCGGTACGCTTGACAGTCTCGCCCTCCTTAACGAGACGGTCAGAACCGAACAGGACGACACCGACCTGACCGGCCTCGAGGTTCATGCACATGCCCTTGACGCCGGAAGCGAACCTTGAATTGTTCAGTTAGTCTCTGTGTGAATTGGTTATAGGGATCCGAGTTGTAGCTTACTCGACGAGCTCTTCGGCCTGGACGTTGGCCATGCCGTGCACACGGGCGATACCATCACTATGGGGAGGCAGTTAGCACACGATCCCTTTGATTGTTATCGTTTCGCGCAGTGACGTTGCTGTGGAAGCTGGTCGGGGCTCTCGCAACTCCCGACGCGCGAGGCTGCGTTGCTCCACATACCCGACAGAGAGAACACGGCCGGTCTCAGCGAGGTTGGCCTCCTCCTGTACACCACGGATACGCTGCTCGAGAATAGAAGAGACCTCGGTGGGGGAGGCCTTGGCTTCGGCGTAGGTACGGCTCTGGATGGCGGGTGCGGCATTTCGGATCTAGCAAGAAAAACAAGTTAGCCGAAGGTCCAGGAGCAATCTCGGGGAAGCTCGAAAATGGGCAAAACAGCTTGAAAAAGCTCTTCGCATGGGTGTCCTCATGGTATATCGATCCAATTGGGTCCCCAAAGCATTTTTCTGATGGTTGCGTGCTGTTTTGCGGCGGGTTCGATGGCTTGCTCGGTCGGGTCGGGGGTTGAGGAGGTACTCACAACGGAGACTCGGCTGGCAGCACTGACAGCGCCGACAGCGCGCGTCGACTGACGGAGGGCGTTGCGGAACATGCTGAAGGAGGTGATTGATGTCTGAGGTGGAAGAGAAACAATTGCAGCAACGTGCAATTGGGGAGAGGGGAGATTGGGAGATGCAGTGCTGCCTTTGGGGAGAGCGAATGGAGATTTTCGGGAGGACAGAACAGAGTCTGTGAGGGAGGCAGTGGAGTCGTGCTGACAAGCCACCAATCAGGGGAAACTGCGCGGTTTTGCCCGAGAAAACCGCTGCCGCGACAACAATAATCCATTTCCGGTCTCATTTTACCGCTCCAAACCGCCCGCCTGGCAATCCTGAGGCAACATTATTACTACCTATGCTTGGCCATGATCCCGGCTGGCCGACTGCACAACTCATCTCTGGACCCAATTTGATAAATGTCTGCCATGGAGCTTTCATTTCATGCCTTCCCTGGTTTTTGGGAATTTTTGAGAGTCGCCAACCTCACTTGAACGATGAAAATAAGGCCATTGTTAAGGCACCCGCTTACACGATCCCAATGAGGCCTCTCAGCACGCATGCAGATGAAATCAAGTTGACCACATGCCACACGGCCGAGAAACACGACTCTTTGGCCTAGGAAGATATATTATGCACGACTCTAGCATCTGTACTTTAATTCCGTCATAATGTCTTCGTTCCATTGCCTAGGACAGCCGTCTTGCAATTCCTAACATCACATGCAAGCAGAGATCACCAAAGCGAAGCCTTCTCGGACATGATACATCATCAGAACCTACCCAGACCTATTATCAATCGGTAGCAACTTCAGCCGCGCCGAGCATGTCGCTCACCATGAAAGATTAGCTCCGCCTCTGACTCGTACACTTGCCGTCGTCGGCAGAAACCTCATTCCTCTCACCAGATTTGCGCCGACCCGTCGATCTTACGGTATGGGCCTGCTTTCTTGACACTTAGAAATTCACTCGCTCATTGCTCGTCCTCCCGCTTCACTCCATAGCTCCAATGGTCAACACCAGGCCTTGCCAAGCCCTGCGGCGGCAAGCTTGTATGGAAGACACGCCGTGTTCATTGTTGGCACCAAACACAGTAGGGATGCATTAGCCACCAATCAGTTCTCGTCAGACGCTCAGACGGGCTTGCACCTCTAGTACAAGCCAGCTTAATCTCTGTCCGCGACAATTTGTCACTCTACGCTCATACGTGGCATCCCTATCTGTCACACTCCCAAGTAGCCCGATTGGCACACCAGAGCTGTCTTTGCCGGTGGCAGCAACTAGATTAGCAGAAGCATCACGGAACGGTAATGGTCGAGACGGCTTTTGTTTTTACTCTCATACTAGCTTGTATCTGGGTAGATTTGCAAAAACTGGTGCGTCGCTGCTGACAACTCACTTAGCGTATATAGGTTCTAATCGCAGCGTTCGCTCAATTGCTAAAGCCGGATACCTGGGATACAAGACAACAAGCGGCATTCCGGTCAATGCGAACAAAATCCCGCGCAAAATGGACTGAAAGGCCAGTGAAGTACGTGTTCGGCCACAGTTGCATTCTCGAGGATGTGCACACCGGACAGTGCGTTCGTCAACACCTGTACTCCATGATGGTTTGGCACGGCTAAGCGGAAGCGTCGTCTCATCCTTGCCTAGAGTCATTTCGCGTGCCAGAATAATTACAAATATTCAGTAACGCATTACCATGGCCGCACAAGTCATGGTAGTGATGACAAGCCTTGAGCCACAGTACTCAATGCGGTCTCAAAAAGGCTACAACGCGATTCGAGATGTATCCAAAGATGCCGAGCTTTCAGACCCTCCGATCCTTTATCAACGGTACATCTACATTCTCGATAAGGAAGGTAACTCGTATTAGATGGCGAGTAGGAAGGATTTCGGGTTCGTAGATTGAAGAATCCCCTCGCCGGCACTCGGCACATCGTTGTCCATATCGCGCTACAACATGTGGCGGGGAAGATATCGAGAATCTGGTGGGTGAGGCCCACGCAATTCCAAAGCGCGGGACTTATCAATGTGCCGATTGATAACACCGAAACCAAATGGTGACTGAGAACTGAATAGTCGTATTTTGGAAGGAAACTCGCCATGCTCAACGAGGAGTATTATGTTGGTGATGTTATGGTTCAGTCTGGTGAGGCTGCTTGAGATTGCAGTAGGCTCGTTCATCAAAAGATTCGGTGGTGAGGAGAGGTAAAGGGCCGCTTCAGCGATGCACTCGCTGGCCCTTGTGCTCGGCACCTAGGTTCCGCTGGGGGACAGACTACAGGTCCCAAGTGATAAGCCGATGTTTGTGACTCGATCTCTACCGGCAGTCGAGGTATCTGATAAATTTCAAGGACATGGCAGTGTTTGCGATTTTACGACAGGCAGGCGACTCATTTGCTTCACTGGAGAGACGATTGCTCATGCTCGTTTCCAAGCTCAATCGTGACATTGCGGTCGGTTACAACCACAACGAGACAGCAGAGAAAAGAAGATAGGCCAAGGGAAATGTGTTCATCACATTCGCAAGCAGATATAAAGCCGGCAGGACGCCGGTCGGTCTCTAGGGCCGAGCTCGACTCAAATTGCTGGTCGAGCTGATGCATAGATAACTTGAATACAAATATCGCCTGTTCCGTTCCGTTTTCATTGAACCCTTAAAAAACATTCGCCATGACAATCCGTAAAAGAATCCCTTCCCAGGTACTTTTTTTTTGCATTTATCGGACAATGCCGTCGAAGCGGGACTTGAACCAGCGGACAGTCTCGTCGCGCTTGATGCGGTGAGAGGCACCGATGGTGGCCTTCATGCGGCGGCGGCGAGTGACGCGCTCACCAGGGCGGGTCATGCAGCAGTAGAAGTCCATGCCGTAGATACCAATGGAGGGGTCGTACTTGATGCCGAGATCGATGTGCTCGGAGATACCGAAACCGAAGTTGCCAGTCTCAGAGAAGTTGCGCTTGCGGAGCTCGTACTCCTTGACCTTGAGGCCACGCTCGAGAATCTCCTCGGCCTTGGGGCCACGGACGGTGACGTGGACGGAGATCTTTTCGTTACGACGGATACCAAAGGTACGGACGGTGTAACGGGCCTTGCCTGTAGTCGCGTGTTAGACTCAATTGCGTTGTGCAGCGCGAGGAAACGGGAGAAGTCGTACTGTAGACAGGAGTCTGACCAGAAAGCTGCTCGAGCACCTTGGCGGCACGGGTCAGTCTGTCACCAGACTCGCCGACGCAAATGTTCAGAACGAGCTTCTGAATCTTGAGCTCCCTCATGGGGTTGTTAGCCTTCTCGGACGCCATTGCTGCGGTATTGGTTGTCGACGGTGGTTGAGGTGTCTTGACGTGAGGTTGAAACTGGCGTAAGAAGATCAAAAGATTTTGTGAGAGCGAGGAAAATTCGAGGGTTTGTCTGCCCTCATCTGTGGCCGATTAAAATATGGATACGCTATGCCTGAATCGGTTGGGCGGTGAATGGTACATGGCAGATGTACCTTTTTTTCTGGCCTCTCCAATCAGGCTCCGCAAATTCTGGGTCATACCCAAACTTCTGAGCTCGAAGCATTGAAGTTTGCCGCGGTCGCGTAAGAGCTCCGCGAATATACCAATTTTTTGAAACACCTGAGAGGCTGCAGCTGCAAGCTCTCGCCAAATCATTCAAAATGTCGAACAAGCAAGGCAAGATGGTATGTTGAGACCGCGCTTCCCCCCCACCGCTCATATACAATTGCTAACTCCACGTCTGCCTAGGCCGGTTATGTACGTTACCTTTCTAACAGGCGCAATGCGTCCCTGCAGCGCGGCCGTTACCTAGAGTGCGATGCAACAGGGTGAAGCTAACATCTGAGCATAGATTAACTGGCGTATGCGAGTGACGTTGAACGATGGCCGAGCGATGACGGGCCAGATGCTCGCTTTCGACAAGGTAGTTGCGGTCACCTTAAAAGCCACAGACTTCCTGTACTAACTTCCATAATAGCACATGAACCTAGTACTCGCAGATACCGAAGAGTTTCGACGCGTGAAGCGACGACAAGAAAGATCCGCGCCCGGCGCAGGCGGCAGCGTCGTCGAGTCCGAAGAGAAGCGCACGCTCGGCCTCACGATTGTTCGCGGCGCGTACATTGTATCGCTCTCCGTCGAGTCACCTCCTCCCGCAGACCCTAGCGCGCGACTGGGAAAGAGCGCGCCCGGCGGTATCGCTTCGGCTTTGAGCGCTGGCCCTGGTGTTGCGAAGCCTGCTGGCCGAGGCGCCCCCGCTCCCTCCCTCGCTGTAAGCATTCTCTACCTGCAAGCTGCAAATCGAATCGTTGTACTGACTCTTTGTAGGGTCCTGCTCCCGGGCTTGGCGGCGGTGCTCCTCCGGGTCTGCCTGCATTCCCCGGCGCTCCTCCTGGCTTTGCTGGTCGTGGCGGTAAGTGATCCAAACGGCGACACGTTGGTTATCGCATGTCTAACAACTATTCAGGTCCCCCACAGTTCCCTGGCGGATTTCCTCCTCCTGCTGGTTTCCCAGGCGCTCCTCCTGGTGGCTTCCCTCCTCACGGTTTCCAGCCTCCTCCCGGCGGCGGCCCCCCTGGCTTCAACCCTGGTCCGCGACGATAGGATATATAATTACATGAGTACGAGGCCGGGTCAATGGTCCACGATTGGATTTACGATACCTTTACTACAAGAAGATGTGGCTACGCTAAAGATCGGACATTTGGGTCAGGGAGTTTTGAATTTGAATTTGGTGTCTGGGTAAAATCATACTTTGTTTCTTTTCCACGCCATGATGTTATCTTCAATGCCTTGCTATATACCGTCGTTGAATGGTATGAAGAACCAGTTTAAGCACGCACTTGCTGTTGTGATCTTGCGAAACCCATTTCCACGGGATAAAGGGTGCGTTTGTGGGTATCGCGAGTGTCAATTCTATATTTTCAAAGCTACCTATACAGAGCAAGTTGCCCTGTTTTCAAGCAGTCAAGGCCGGTACGCATCACGGCTTGTAGGCAAAATCAGATTCCGGTTGCATGGCTAAACACCTTAGCTGCGAGTTGGCTGAGCAACCTGGTACGGTCATCCTGCGGGAGTTCCTGGAACACCGCGTATACGCTTTTCCCTCTGGCATCCCGCACCGCGCCGAGCCTATTGCCAGCCACGGCACCCGCCACCAGCCCAGGCACGTTGGCCAGAATGAAGCCCAGCGCGCCACCGCTCAGCCCACCGACGATGCTCCAAAACTTGCCCGTCGGGCGGTTCGTCCCGTCCTCGGCCATGCCCTGCTCGCGCATCATCTCCTCAAAGACGTCCCGGAACTGGGCATTCTCCGTGCGCTCGCGCTCGTCCCCGCCGTTGCCCTTTGTGAAGAAGTTCCACGCCCACGAGAACGGGCTGGTGCCGTCGCTGCCGGCCGAGTAGCCGGGCGGCGCGTCGTCGTCGGCCTCGGCAAACGGGTCGCTCGACGGCGCGCGGTTAAACATTTTGCGCTGCGCATCGTAGTCGCGGCGGCGGGTCGGATCCGACAGCGTGTAGTAGGCGTCGTTGACGAGCTGGAACTTGCGCGTGCGCTCGGCCCGGTCCGGCGAGCCCTCGGGGACACGATCAGGGTGTGTTTTCAACGCAGCTCTATTTGAACTGATCAGTATATGGATTGGGTATTGAGGTGGTACATTTGGGAGTATACCTTTTGTATGCCTCTCTAATACGTTCCAGTGACGCATTATCTGGGACTTCTAGAATCGCATCTGCGCCGTCTGGTGTCAGTCTGCGGGGGTGTGGCGTGCAGGACGGCTGCTACACTTACAATAGTTGGGAGGCGGAGTCGACATCTTGACGGGCACAGACGAAGCTTTCTTGTCTGCTTCGATGTGCGGTTTAATGGTAAAGAAAACGCCCGCCGTTGGTATTCCAGAAGTTGTTAAGATGTAGAAGGCTATTTGGTGGACGTCACTGTGGCGCAAATCGTGACGCCATGTGGCTAGTGCAAGTCATAGCACGTTGCCTGCCCTGGCCTGCCTTGTTAGTGCTGCCTGGAGGCTGGCAGGTTGCCACCTGGCACATGTGAGTGCACCAGGCCTTGGGGGCGCACCAAGGGCGATGAAAGAAAATAACGTGGATGACATTCTTGAAACTGAATTTCACATGTTTGTGCATTCCTTTCACACCCCGTTGTTTAGTGAGTCTTTTTCACTATCGGATCTGTATTTTCATTGCGGTTTGTTCGTCTGGTCTTTGAACACCCCGCGATCCATTCAGCACGTAACAATTGCCACCAAAGCCCGTAATGTGCTTTCCCTGATTCATCAACAGCTTCGAAAGTACCATGAGTGTTTTTGAGAAGTTTAACAACGGCAATAAGGCAACTTACATGCAAATACTACTGATACCGAATCACCAGGCGGGACTGTTACCCTGTAAAGGGACTGGATGACTAAGCACGATGTGGACTGGACCATGCATAAAACTCTTCGCGGGCGCGTAAAGCTTCGCTTCTCTTCTTCTTTTTTCTCTTCGTGCGGCTGGCATAACCTGAAAATATTACCCGTGTTGCTCGAATCCCACTCAATGGATACATCGAAGCGTCAGTTATGCCCCAGAGAAAATTTAATTGCAGCCGGCCACCTTACCAATCTGGTGTCTTGTGCTATTCCACAGACGTCGCGGTAGGGAGGCTGGACATACTTTTTAACCTTCACGTATTCGATTCTTTATCGTGGTGAATCAGAGCGGATGACTCGCTCTTATTTCACTAGGTATTGGCACGGTGCAGCGTAAATGAAATTGATAGTCATTGTCTCAGTTGGGATCGTGCAAAGTTCTAACTACACTCAATCTCGCAGACATCAATAGTCCCTTCGTATGCACGCATCATTAAATAATCCCATAACGCCATTGACAGGCAGACTGCTTGTTCAGTTCGAGAGCCTGCCCCAGAATTTCATTCGTCATCTCCAATCTTCTGGAGGTTGCCCATTTCCCGCTTTGTGCCAGCTTCGCCGATCAGCTTTACCCTGTCTAGGCGAACAGCCTTTGCCTCGCTATCGCCCTGCTGCACGTATATAATGACCGCCGAGGTCTTCTGGAACTTGACATAGCGCAAGGGGATGTTGGCAGTTCCATCCTCATTCCAGTTGCTAGGGCCGAGATTGATGACCTGAGTCGGCTCAGAATCGTCGGCTTCGGCAAAGTCCATGTTTTGCGGACGGTTGATGAAAATGTGAATGACGTGGGGTCTCGAAATTGCGCCCTCGTCGTCGGCCGAGGGCAACGAAGTCAACTATCGTAACGTCAGCACAGGCCTCTAGCCGTACATTTCATGGACCATTTCTTACCTGGATGGTATGTAATTTGACGGTCGACTGGAAGGGAATGTAGAGGAGCAGTTGGTCATCCGCACCGCTCTGCACCCAATCCTTGGCCGAGCCAGCTGTGCTCTTACTCTTGTCAAGAGCACTGGGTTTCGCAGTATCAAACAGAGCGCGAACGGTTCCGGCCCCATCGTCGGCGTTCAGGACCTCGCAGTCTCTGATCTCAACCTGGTCTGTAATATCGCCATAGCCGCGGGGCAGCTCTGCTCCTCTCCAGCCAGACGCGGCGGCGCTGCTGGACCCCGACTCGAGGGCCTGGGCCTCCTTGGCAATCTTCTCGGCAAACTTTTTCAGTTCGAGGGGGTTGGTACCCTGAGCCTTATCCTTGACCTTGCCGTCACGGAAAATCAGAAAGCTGGGGGCCTTGGTGACGCCGTGGCTCTTGGCGAGGTCGCCATTTTTATCGAAATCGATCTTGACAAAGGAGATCCGGCCGGCGCGCGAAAGGGAGTTGGAGAGGGATTCGTAAACAGCGGACAATTGACCGCTGATCTCAGACGAATCGGAAAATACTACAGAGAAGAGACAGGCGGTTAGCAGCGTCGAACATCAAGGGGACGGCGCTGTCCATGTCCAGCAGCGAGAAACCAAGAGCTTGTTTGGCGGGGTGATGGGCGGCGGCGGCGGCTTACTGTTGGCGACGACAATCGGAGTCGATCGGAAAACTGTTCCAAGCTGCTCCGAAGAGCTAATGGATATTGTTTTGCTCATTCTAATGAAATTGCAAGATTATTTAGGCAGAGCGCGCTGATCAAGGACGTTGGTGGCGGGGTGATGGCGACGCGAGTGGTGTCTGGCTGAAAGCACACAAGGTGGTAGCTAGCGAGCCGTTGGCGTTGTGGCCCCCGCTGAATTTGACTTGGCAACCGAGGGACGAAGAACGTGGAATTTCGATAGAATCAGTGTTAGATTACAACCCAAATCACAATAATTCCGACATTCAAACGCCGAGTAGTTTTCATTTTCCTCATTAAAATCCAAAGTTCCTATACTTTGTGTGTCATCGCAGTTATGTTTTGCAGTGTATTGCGGCTGAGCCATCGTGGCGAACTAGATTGATTTGACTGGTTGACTGGGTACTGGTAAGTGGAAGCACTATCCCAGCCTCTTCTTCCAACGGCCCGGCCCTCGCTCCCGCTCAGTGGGCAAATTTCAACCCTGACGTTTCGTCCACATCTTCAATCTACTGGACGAGAATCCCGTCACAAACTGAAATGGACCCGTTCTACAGTAGTGAAGAAGACCGTCGGACACGACCGCCACGCCATCAGACGTATCGTGTCGAGCCGGTAGGCAGCTCATCGCCATCTCTTCGAGCAAAGATGCTAATTGGCGCTTTAAGAGACGAAGTAGCTACTACAGAGGAGAGCTTAGCAGGCGGCGTGCACAGCTGCCGCCCAGCTACAATGTCGATTACCATCCTCCGCGCCGTAGCTCACGTCCGCGACGACGTCCTGTCGCTGGCTACAGTCGCTATATGGCGACGCAGCATGAGCCCCTGGCGAGCGCAACCCCCGTCATAGCGAGGGTAGAGCCGCGACCTGCTGTTTTCGCGGAAGAAGTTCCTCTGTACGCCTCCAGGTTCAGGACCAGCCCCTCACCTCCGGGCATACAGGAATCTCGCCAAATATTCGTGGAGCGTTCAGGTAGAGAGGACAGAAAGCATCAAGCGGCGGAAAAGCGGTACGCATTTGTATCTCCAGAGTCGGACGCAAGCGACGTCGAATCTCGTGCGCGTGGCAGGTCCCCCAGTCCTCCTGTCCGCGTGAGATCAAGGACTCGCTCGTACAGTAGATCACCATCTGTGCAAGTCATCTACTCGTTAGCGCGGGAAGCCATAGATTGGGAAAACTACGAAGACTTCAGCTTCGATTGCAAAACCGAGGCGCCCAAGAACAGCGACTCCGTGAGCTTTGATACCTCGTCTGCTGACCCCGACACTTCACCAGCTGATGCCAATCGATTGATGGATGACTCGAGAGTCAAACAAATTTATTATTCACGCTACACAGGAGATGCGGAAACGGGAGGCAGCCACACAGCCCAGCTCACCGAGATTCACAATGGCAGTGGCGAGCTCTTCAAGTGGCTGTATGTCTCCTAATTAACTATCGAGCTCCATGACTGATGTGAATGCAGACATATACAACAAGAGGTCATGAATTTTGACGAGTTCTGGGTAAGAGTTGAGCTCCAGCTGCAATAATACCCCTCTATTGACATTTCCCAGGCTGAAATCCCTCGCCGAGTCCATGTGTCAGACATGGAGAGACGGGCTACGAATCGACTTCGTGCCGATGTCACACGTCTCTGTGTCAAAACGCGAACCAATCCCAAGGGTGTTAACGTTGGCTACCTGGAGCCTCAATTCTTGCAAACACCACTTGAGCCCCCAAAGAAGAAGTTGGACTTGGATCGAGACGAGCCTCCACCGGCTATGGTCAGATGGCTTTGCATGCCATTCTTTATTCTGAAGCAGTACTCTGGACTCTTAGCGGGCTCGAGTCTAGCTTCGTTTCCTTCTCAGACATTGCTACAATCCCAGTACTCGAGGACTACACAGCAGAGAGATATGGGACAAGCAGTCTGCGAGCTGGGAATTGCAAGCAAAGGAGAATGCTTTCATATTGAGCAGCTGTGGTGCCTGATGGTTGGCGACAGTAAGGCTGATGCTGACTTCCAGGTTATTTGATACTGACCATTATGCTCAGGTCTACTTGTTACTTGCGGCAATATGTCACGATTGAAGCTCGAGGGCAATATGATCAAGCTTACGTCTGAACCATCTCGTGAATTGTCGGCTGCTTCGGCCCCAGGACGACTACTCGTCAAGTATGGAGGCTCCTTGACCTGGAGCTTCAGCCCCGAGCAGTGTCCCACGTGGTTTGTAAGCGATGCAGTTTATAGGTTCTGAGTGTACACTAACATATGTAGGATTTTCTTGCCCATTTCACGGCATTCTGGCCCATGATGTTGGAGTTTAAAAAGGAAGATACTGTCTTACATGCCCGAGATTGGCCAAAGCTTCTTAGGTTTCTGAGTACCAAGCGGCACAAGAATGTGGTGCTGACTCTGACGACGGAGTAAGTGTCGAAGTGCCGTACCAGGACTTGTCTAACACAACACAGCCGCGAAAGATCTGTAGCATCCCGTGCTCTCCCAACTCCAGAGGAAGAGGCCGCGAAAGTAAACGCTACTACCAGTGACACGCTGCTGCACACCTTGGCCCTCATTGTCCAGAGCAGCGAGGAAGAGGAGAGACGACCTGCGATGAATTCCGAGCTGACACTGCAGCTGGAAGCTGCTAATAAGTTCTTGATGGAGCAGCCAGCATACGCCACTCAAGCCGCTTACAGCAGCTGCGCGGACATTTCGCACGGGGCAATACTAGAAAAGCTGAAATTGCAGGGTGTGCAAGTTGAGGACGAAAAGAATGATGTTCGGAAGCGTGAGTACGAAGATGGGATAGAGCTGTTCAACATTGCCGAGTATCTATTCCAACTCTTCCTCCCACTGGACTGCGATGGACCCACGACGGGCAAGTTTTGGGGTGCTGTTTTGGACTTGGCTTGCGGTGCTAGAAACACGCATGACAAGACGACGGAAGATGCACCCCGACGACGCGAACGGGGCGATTTGCAAGCACACCAGGAAACCATTTTGAGGTCTCTACGCTTGATGTACCCCAAGATCAAAGCTTTTCAGGCCATCATGTCGCATGTACCTGACGAACATCGGCTAAAACTAGAGGCACCGCGGCAGTTTGTTACGGCGTGGCTCCATATAGTCAGCGGCCTGGTTCTGTGTCGGGCCGGAGACGCCTCGTGGAAGTCACACTTTTCGATTGTCGAAAGGAGACTGTTGAGTGAGGGAATGGACAGGATGATTCAGGCGCTTCCAGCCTACGACCTGCTCGACAGCGTCGTTTTGCAACCTTTTGAGATTGCGTGTCTGGCAGTGCTCAAGCTGATGCAGGACCGCGCGTCGCAGCCCGACGACATCAACGAGACGTACTCGCAGTACCTGGCATCTTTGGTAAGGTGGCATCCCCCCGTCCTCGAAGCTCATTCTTATACGTGACAGGACAATGATATTACCACGAAGCCGTCTGATAGATCTTATCAACATCGAATCGACCTTGTCAGACGAGAGCTCTCGGCGGTGCGAAGGACGGTCACGCGTCAGCGACACATTATCACAACTATGAGGCAAACCATGTACCGAAACGCGATGACGGAAAATTTCCGAGGCGCGGACGATGATGCTTACATTCCTCGGGCCAGGTATGCTCACCATCTCAGAGGCACACGCACCGAGTACTACATGGAAGGTCGAAGGGAAGAAGAGCAAACTAGCTTTGATGCGACTTTGAAAGTGTCTCCCACAGACAAGAATGGCTTCCGGGGTCTGCTCCTGACGGAAAACTCGAGACAACTGGACCAGCGCGACTTTGAGTTTCGACGATACGTTGAATACGTCGACGACCTGGAACGGACCATTGCCTTTAAAATGAACTGGACCAAGGATCGACAGGAGAATGCCGTATACGCATTCACCATTGTTACCATCATTTTCCTGCCGCTGAGCGCCGTCGCCAGCGTCTTTGGCATGAATACGTCGGATGTCCGGGACATGGACTACAGTCAATGGCTGTTTTGGGTGGTGGCGCTGCCGGTCACCATCTTGGTGATTGTCGTCGGGCTCTGGTGGATGAATGAGCTCGGAAACGTGGTGCGGTGGCTCACCGGACGGCAGCCCGACGCGGGCGGCTCTGTCATGACGGGGTACGGAGGCGCCACGGCCGAGCCGGCCGAGGTTCGATACTACTCGGACATGGAAGAGGATAAGCTGCAGCGTTACAGTAGGAGGCAGACTTTGACAGAGAACGCATTCAGCTCGTACGATGATAGACGATGGGAAATGCGGCGACGAGCACGAAGGACATGATGTGGAGAATTCTCAATTTTTACAACATGTTGGACTATAAACACTAAATAGAACAAGCGACGAGCACAAAGGACATGGTTGTGAGAGTCATGGAATGTGTACAACCTGTTGGACTAAATGACGGCTAAATAGAACAAGCAACGAGCACAAAGAACATGTTTGTGAGAGTCATCGAATTTATACAACCTGTTGGACTAAATAAAGACTAAATAGAACAAGCAACGAGCACAAAGAACATGGTTGTGAGAACTATCGCATTTATACAACACGTTGGACCAAATAAACACCGAATAAAGCAAAACAGGTTCCACCACGCCTTTCCTGATAAAAACATTGGAAGCTGGTGAACTGGCTGATGATGGGTTGCTAGCGCTGGCTGTCGAGATGATTGCATTCTCATTCATCATTAAAAGTCGTCAGGCATATTCCTCAGTACCGGTAGACTGGGCGATCACTGCGGCGGCGGTCGTAGTGCACTTGGTCGTAATAAGTCTCGGGATGCTCCTTGATGCGATGCTGATGACGGTGGCGATCCTCAATGTTAATGTGGATGCGGTCCACGTCATCAGATTCGCACGAGGTGCTCGGGGGCGACGGCGGAGACCTCCTCGGGGCATCGACGTAGCGAAACTGCGGCGGCGGCGGCGGTGGCGGCGGCGACGGAGGCTTGGTCTCTATGGCGGACACGTGGACGTGGACGGGGGCGGGCTCGCGGACGGGATAGGGCACAGGCTCGCGGACGGGATACGGGACGGGGTACGGGACGGGGATGAAGCGGTCGCGCTCGATGATTGTCTCCTTGTCGCGACGGGGCCGGTGGCGATGGCGCGGCCGGGGCGACGGGGGGTCCACGTCGACGGCGATGACGTCGATGGGCTCAGGTTCGGGTTCTGGCAGGCATGGCGGGGGCGGCGGAGGAGGAGGAGGAGGGGGCAAGACGACGACGGGCGCGGGCGAGGGCACGCGGCATGGAGGAGGTGGTGAGGGCGGCCTGATGCGGGTGACGCGGGTGCGCTTGCGGAGCTCGTCGGGCGGCGGACGCTCAAGATAGAGTTTCTTTTTAGAGTGACGACCTGGAGCTAAGCGTTGGTAGACTATTCTTGGCTTGGGCGCCGTTGTGAGGAAAACTGGGACGAAGGATAGAGCTTACCCATGGTGTACTTTTTTCTTCTTCTTTCTTCGGGTTGGTGCTGTCTGAGCCGGAGGTGATGATGTCACAAGGTCCCCCCGTGCGGCTGAGGGTATGTAGTTCAATGAGGGCTGCGCGACCGCGGCCCGCGATGCGATGATGGTTTCTAGTTGGAGACGGTTGGGAAGATGAAGAAGAAGAAGAAGAAAAAGAAAAAGGGAAAAAAACTGGAAACCCTGGTAGTACGAGATAAGCTCACAGAGACTAAATAAAGAAGAATGCAAGCAAGCAAGCCATGGCGCGAGATGGGTGGGAACGGTATTTGGGTGCCGAAAAGCAAGGCAGGCAGGAGAGGGAGGGGAAGGAGGGGAAGTCGATTAATGGATCACGACTCCACGAGCTACATGTTGCCAAGGTTTTTCTTTTTTTCAGCGGGCATCTTTCTCGAGGGGGGCTGTGAAGTATACGAATACATTCAGCCGAGGTGTCCCCCCTCACAACTTGACGTCTGTTTTTTTAGTTAGCTGGTTATGCCCGTAACTGGCCCAAAGATGTGCGCCCAAATGTGGAAAACGGCATGTCTTCTTTTCTGGGTCAGCTCTTCAGCCGCATAGCAGGTTGGGCATCCAGCGCTACCTAGGCACGCACAATGCTCAGGCTATCGTCTCTGCGCTTAAACTGCGCAACCGAGTACCGGCGCGCTCTTGACAAGTTGTACTACGATGCCCAGGATCAATAGATCAATAGAGGTTTTTTGGTGTCGTCCTGTCCACGTGGGTGGGTGAGACAAGGCCGAATGTCACACGACGGGCCACTTGGCGCACAAGGTCTGGATATCTATCTACGGAAGAAGGACGAGATGAAGAAGGAATGATGAGGCGCGCGGCTCGTCCCGCAACACGAAATTCGGCAAGCCCATCTCTGACGATGGCGATTTTTCAACCCCCTTTGCCCTCGGGGTTGAGTTGGTGTCAATGCGCGGTAAATGCCTCGGATTGTTGGCGCCCAACGTGGGCCGCGGGCGCTCCGGCGGCACCGTCTCCGGCACGCGGCGGCGCCGGGCAGCCCGGACAGCTGTGTGTGTAGGTAGCTGCCTGAACACTACGACGGAAAAAGCGCAAAGCAAAACCGGATGAAAGAAGAAAAAAGAGAAAACAAAAAGAAACAAAAAGAAAAAGAGCAAAGTCGGAAAAATGAAGAGATGCAAGGCAATATCAATACAAGATATAGGGCTACTTGGAAAAAAAAAGGACTCGTGGCAGGGGAGTGCTACATGTGAAACGCGACACTGCGACTGGCAATGTCCGTCATCAGACGACTCACGAGCCCGGCGGCTGAGAATCAGGCACGGAAGCATTGGTGCCGCCCCGGCAAATAGGAAAGCCAGGTGACGTCAAGAGCAAGGGCTCTCCCGGCCTTGCGGTGGAGGGCTGAGGGCATAATCAACAAGCACACAAGTCCCAGGGGCGCGCTACGCATGACGGGGCAGCTCTGAAACAAAGGTGTCGTCTTGCTGTGGCACACAGTGGGCGCCTGGGGAAAAAAGGAAAAAAGGGTCACTTGACTAGGAGTCTATAGTTGGAAACAGGGCAACGATATCAGACGTGATAATGACTTGCAGTTATAGGTGGAAACGACATGGGTGCACAAATGTTCCGACTGCATTGTGCTGGCTCGATTCATGGAGATGCAAAATGCACAGGGTAATAGTCGTGACGATATAAACTATGCTTTCTTTCCAAAACAAATGTACTTTTATTTTTATTTTATTTTTCAAGGAATTTGGTCGTCATGTTTGAGGTGGATGAGAAGATGCGGCTAGTCTATCGTCTACCACTTTTTGTTTCACATGGCGAAGAAACGGTCAAGCACGGGAGCCATCTAAAACGAATAACGGCACCAAGTAACCCAACTAGTTTTTGAGGCCTCAATCCATCATTCAACGGGCTCAGAGTTGCTCAGAGAGAAAAAGTTGAGCGCTGGTGTATGAAACAAGGGTGGACTTGCACGCACACACAAACATCGTTTGTCGAGACGCCAAGGCTACTTGGTGTGACATGGTTTGACCGCCAAAATGAAAAGGCGACGGGAAAGATGAATGCCCTAACTACCGATTGTGCAAGACGTCGTCGTTGGGTTCAAGGCTACACGGCGCGCCACGACATGTTGTGCCTGGCATGTCGTGCAGGCGCCTGCAGCGCATACTTGTGCACGACCTGTTTCTCCTTGTTCAAGGAGAGTGAAACTCGAAACTTTTTTGTTTTATAAAAAAATTCATCATCTATTTTTATCAAAGGCGCGCCCCTTGACTGAGGCACCTTGCCGGCCGAGGTAAGTTGACGTGGAATGGCGCTTAGAAAACAAGAAACAGGACTATGTATGCCCTTTGCATGTGCGTAAATGCGCAAAGAAAAAGAATATGCTGGGGGAATTTGGACACGTATGGTGATGAGTCTGAATCATTGTCATGTCAGGTGGAACAGGTCAGGGATGAAAGACGGGCAACTAATCCGTACAGAAAAACGGCGTTGAAAAGAGAAACATGCGAGTGGGACAGTGTACTCAGATATTGGTAATACTGGGAAAGGACAGATGGGCTGGTTCGTCGCAAATCAAGATGATAGGGGCGAGGAAGAGACACTGCATCACGCCAAAGAAGCAACAAACGTATCATGCCAAAGAGCACAAACGCATCATGTCCAAGAGCACAAACGTATCATGCCAAAGAAGCTCAAAAGTATCCCGCCAAAAGAAGCACAACCATCCGCTCATCGAACGCTTTATTACTAATGGAAACGTTGCAGCTAGAAACTCAAATACCAAGTAGCAAGCAGTTGTCAACTTTATTTCGTTTGGCGACCCCTTCTGCGCCAAGCGAGCTGTATTAGTAAATGCCCACGCTGTGAGACATGCGGTATTCACTCCGTACCAGTAAAGAGCTTCTTATTAATAGCAAGCAGAGAAAAAAAAAAAAGAAGGCTGTTTGACAAATTTCACCATGATCAGGTACAGGGGATGCCATTGACCAGGTGAAACGCATTGCCTGGTATAAGCGGGGGAAGCATGTCGAATGCAGGCATCTCCATGCAAGTGAGCGCGCAGAGGTATGGGGGCTTACCACGACCAATGCAAAGAAAAGGTCTGCAAAGAGAGCGTTGATTACGGCAAAAGCAGCAATCAAGTCAACGGGTACTACCGAATTCGTTAGTGTCTAGAAATTTGCGTATGAGAAGCGTCTGGGGGAAGGGTGGCGGGGCAGAGCGCATGGACGGTGATGCATCACGGCAAGTCGAATGAGCGTGGTGTTCCGGCGAACAAGGTCTGCTGACGACATGTTGGCATGAATAGGGAGCATGCAGAAATCTTGGCTGACAGAAGCGAAATGTTGCATCTGACAAGATCCAGGTCACCCTCCAACGGCCTTTTCGAGCAGCCAGTGACCAACACCAAGTGCTGTGTGGTATTCGCGTTGGCTGTGTCCTGTACGAATAGGCTGTGAGGATAGGCAGTGGTCGATTTACTCCATACTGTTATCAGTTTTGGCGACGGGACCTTGATTCACGAGCGCGATGCGGTCGGAAAATGCTTGGCAGTTTGTCCAGGTTCCTGATCTTGCACAAAATATTCAGCGAACAAGATGAACAGATGGGCTACGAATAATTTATACATGCTTGAAATGGCTACGGATAGACACTCGCACGCCCCCCTTGCCCCTCGGTGGTTGCTACTCAGGAATTTAAAAGTATGGAGAAAAGAGATCCAGGTCCCCCAGGCTGGCCAGTGCTTTTGGGTGCAGTGGGACACGAGATTATTAGACGCCCAAAATGCCCAAAACGCCCAAGGAGAGAGAGAGGGAGGTGAGGGACGAAGCCCCGTGAAACTGGGTTCTGATCCCTGGAACGCAAGGCGGCGCGGTGTGATGGAAGCATCAGTATGTATGTACGGAGTACCCCCGTAGCAGTAATAGATGGGGTGTGGCTGATCCGGAGAGATGCCGGTGCGTCGGAAGCCATGCTAAATTGTGCGTTATCCGTAACTGGTAGAGAAGGGAACAAGAGGGGGGCATGTTTGTGTGTACGAGCAGCACGATTGCACGAGTCGAGCAAGGAACCAAGCTTGACGAACGCGTTTCTTTTAAAATATCAATACCCTTTACCTGCGGTAAACCATGTTGGAGAAGTCCTGTCGAGGTGGGATTGTCAGGGACCAGGCAGCAAGGTGGAAACAAGCGAGCTGGCAGGGAGTTGTAGGTTGGATACTGAGTTATGATGGGTCGAGTTGCAGGGCTTGGCGACTGATGAATGATGAATTGGCGATTTACTTTGCAGTCAAGCAGTGTTGCGGATCTATCTGTTGTTCAATTTTTTAAATTTTTTAAATTTTTTTTTTTAAATTTTTCATTCTTTTTGACGGGATGCGAAATTAAAAAAAGTCTGTGAGTTGGCTCCACGCCGGAAGTCGGGTGGTGAGGCCGGTCGCTCAGGCGTACAGAATAGGGCAGGAGACAATGCAGGGCTTTGTTCATCAAAAAACTCTACCTACGAAAGGAGAGGTGGAAATTGAGGACCATCATCACAGGCAATGTCTGAATCGAATTCAAGGGCACATGGGCCGGGTATACGGGACCTGGGCTACGGTTGGGAATGAGGGATGATAACTTATTACTGATATCCGCGCAGTATTTTTCTTGTCCAGTCTGTTGCACTCGTTCAAATGTCCTGAATCCTTGCAGTAGCAGATAGATGGATATTGGCCAAAAAAAAAGGGGAAATGACATGAACGTCTGATCGCAGGCGGAAATGAGGTGTGCTGCAGCGGATCACGAGAGGGACTGGGTGCAGCCTGCAGGCAGGCCAGGGGTGATGCTGGGGATTACCAAGTGCGGGAGAGGGGGGAATATACAGCCCTCTCGTCTTGAATTACCTTTTTACAATTCTTGTGTAATTCTTGATTTGATATTTAGCTTCTTCCGTACTGAAAATAAAAATGCCCGTCATCAATATATCAAGCTGCTGTCAGAAACACTTGGTCCCCGGAAAGCCACGACAAAGCCATGGTAGATGCCGCCCGAGACCCGCCGAAAAAAAAAAAAAAAAAGACATGCATGGGATTGTGGCCTGCCAACTGCCACCAGGCTGCTTGGATGCGGCTGCCACCGGCCCCGGCAGGACATCCCTGCTGCGCTGGCTGCAAGCGCACTGCAGTCTGCAGTCTGCAGACGCACAGCAAGCTTGTTGTCGCACGCCCCTCGCTTGTGTTTATCTGGCTTGGTGCCTGGCGATGCCTAGATTCAACAGATTTCGCCAACGTTGAACATTGCTTTTCTCTCTACTCTGTAGATTCTCTGCAACGAGACAAACAGTTGCCACCCAAACATGCACCCAAACTCTGCAAGTGCTGTTGGCGCTGCCTCGTTGTACAGGCATCAGTAGGTACCTACTTGTGACCTCAGGTACAACCCTATTATGATTGCAAGCCCGTGGCCCGTGGCCCGTGGCCCGTCACCCGTCTCTTCTAGACTGACAGCCGTCACATCGGTTCATCGGTGCTCACTGGTTGAGAAAGGGGGCTGCTGCACAACAAATGTCATAATGAAATTGTGCCCGAGCAACTTATTTTCATTAGTTCTTTTTTGTCCAGACATGAGATGGAACTTTGGTTCTTTGTGTCTGTATCCGTGCTCTGTATCCGTACACGCTCGCACTAGTAGGCCACAGAGCGCCTGGACTGGACACTACAAGTCACTAGTGAAATGAACGGACATGACAGTCGACGACATACATCTAGAGAATAAACTCAAGAAGCTCGGATAATGCCCTGATCTTGAGTTTTTTTTAAGTACTGGTGACTGGTGACTCGTGTGTTTTTTTCATAAAACTTCATAAAATTTCATAATTTCGATGACCCCTGGTCAACCCCTAGTCAGCCACAAATTGCCCCTGGTCAACGAAGTACCTTTTTGACAGGGGCGTCTCGCATAGGCCAAAAGAGGGGAAAATCTACTATATTTCTACTCTTCTCTGAGTCCTCAGTACTCCTTTCAAAAATGGTGACTCGCGATGCTTGACGTACTGGCTGACAGGGGATACACTGTACTTCGTCGTCTAGCCCACCTAAGCCCACTGTGGCCAGCCCTGTGGGTTCGTCTTCGATGTACTCTCAGTCGCGAGTCCCCTGTACTCAGAAAACTCAAGATCAGGGCATAAAGCCACAAGATAAACCAGATAAACCAGATAAATCTAGAACAAGGCCGCTAACTAAACCCAAAACCTCTTCCATGCTCTCTTTGGCCCCCCCCATATCCGCATGTACCAATAACCACCCATCACCTATCCTGTCCCTCATGTCCCGGCTGTTCGTCCACCCCTTCTTGCCCTTGCACGCTTGCACCCCTCCAAGCCATCTCCACCCGCCGCCGCCTTTTGCCACCCCTCCACCCCCCCTCTCTTCCGTCTTGGGCTTCTGCTGCTGCTGCTGTCGCTCCTCCACTCCACCAAACACGCGCTGGTGATATTATCACGGCTCTTTTCTTCTCTGTCCTACGCCTGCCTCTCTTTTTTCTTTTCCTATTCTCCGCCCGACGGCTCTCTCATCCTGCTCTCTTGCCGCCGGGAGCACTCTCTGTGCCATCATATCCACTCACAACGTTTTTTCCTCGACCTTCCTCTGCCCTTATCGACGGCCCTCGTCCCAGCACTTCCGGCCCGGGCAGAAAACGAGTCCCCAAATATCAATCCTTCCTCGTTGCTCGTCATCGATGGGCCGTTATTCCTCTCCAACAATCGACAAATCAACACATGTCTAGTCACCACCCCTACTAGCCTCGACCGCAATTCCAACAACCGACCCCGTCCCATCATTACGCCCCTGCCGAGCTGGCTACGCCTCCGTTCATGCGTCGTTGATCAGGGTGACGGGACAGCCATCTCGAAACCCTCCTACGCGAGAGCGGCCCTGCAGACCCTCTTCCTCACACGGAGCCCCCCACCAATTGGCCGACCCTGACTCTCTCGCCAGTCAGCATCATGTCGCAGCCTGCATCTACCCGTGGCCGGCTTCCTGCTGCTGCCGCTGCTGTCACCACCACGTCTCCTCCTTCAACAGACGCCCACGTCGACGTCAATACCGACGCACGTCTCTACTTCCAGTACGCCTCTTCCCCGCCTGCTAGCCCTCGACGACGCCCTCCACCTCCTCCGACCTCTCGTCACCTCGACTCCCAGCAACACGACGACGTCGCCGCCGCCGCCGCCTCGCACGATTCGCGTCCGCATCACACCTCCTCCCACGAATCCCAACCTTGGCAGCATCTCCCTGCCACAGGACCTCACTCGCCACAGTCTGCAAAGCCTTTGCTTCCCCTGCCAGCAACTCTTGGTCCTGGTCCAAGGTTAGTACTTGCCTGCGTGCCCACCCCGGCGCCTCCATTCGTCCCATCACCTTGTGCTAGCCACAGTCTGCAACATACGGAATACTGCACTTCTTTTTACCCGCCTTCCCGCTATCCTTCTTTCTTCCCTCTCTCACTCTCTCTTCTGTTTCCTTTCCCAGGCGCTGACCTTTTGTTCCCGGTCTAGATCTCCCCGTCCTGCCGCCCCGAGTCCACTTTCCGCAACACAGCAATACGATTCTCCAGCCACGAGCAAAACGCGAGAGCACTCCAGAGGCACCCCTCATAGGTCTGGTCGCCACAACCAGCCTGTTGCGCAGACTACCTTTTATTCGGATTCGTCAAGCTCTTCGAGCCCAGAGCGATCTATTGCAAAGTATGTACAGCCTCCCTCTACATGTCCACGCTGTGCAATCTCCCAGTCCGACGGTGCTAATCATCTTTCGTAGCAGTCAATGCCTTCCCAATGTTTCAAGCGTCAACCGCAGTGTCTCCCAGCCATTGACTTCCGCGAAACTTGCTGCGGCTCCAGGGTCGTCCAATCTTTCCATGGATGCACCCGTTGTAGCGGCTCTAGCCCGTGCCATGCCCGCGCCGAGAAACGCTTCTCTTGATACAGCCATCTCAGCCATGTCAACCCAACACCCAGACGGAAGCGCCTCCAGCTCAGCTCCACAGTCTCATGACATTGCTCATCTGATCCAAACTGCCGGCAGCCCAGAAGCCGTCATCAAGTACTTGTTAAAAGAGAAGCAATCCCAGTCGCAGCAGAATAGCCAACTATGGAGACTAGTTGACAAGCAGCGAGCCATGATCCTCGGCCTCAACAAGGATCTTGAGGCGGCCCTCAAAGATAAAGAACGCTATAGGAAAAAGCTCAAGGAATTCATCAATAATCCTTCCGTTATTCGCGCAGCCGCGGGCCGCGCCCCCCAAGGTGGCGCACGGGAACCTCGCCCTACTCCTCGGGTGGATGTGGACACGCATAACGTCATGAACCCCGATTCCCCAGTGCTCGAATCAGACAGTCAAAAGGACTCTCCCGTCGATCTCACAATGGCGCCCTATCCCATTACACCGCCGGCCGACCGCCCACACCAACACCAAGCTTCGGCTGCCGGCGTTGCCGAGGTTCTCAATCCTTCTCGTTCCATGCCAAAGCCTCGAGAACACGCCCTCAACAACTACGACCACGAAGCCGAGGAAAGAGTTGAAGAGCAGGCGCGAAAACAGCGCGGCGAAGAAACGCTGCGCGAAATTCCATTCAACGTACAGTTACCGCCGTCGCGAAGTCTTCCAATTGAATCCCCCAAGATGCCGCCGTCGCGAAGTCTCCCAACTGAACCTCCCAAGATGCCACCACCGCGGCTCCCATCCGGTTCAGAGTCCCCATCCCGCAAGAAAGAAGCCGCTCCGAAGCCTGCTGCGCCATCTCGAAAAGGCCCACCTGCACCTCTCCAGTTGCCCAAGGGTCGGCCAACGCAGTCCTCACCTCCTGTTGGTCAAGGTTCCGACTCTGAATCAGAATATGATGATTTATTAAATGTGAATAAGCCTGGTCTTGCTCACCGGGATCGACGTCTTATAAAAGGGGCTGCCGGCGATGCGACTTTGAATTCTAGCACAGCTGAACATACAGGCACCCTGGACCATGATCGCCGCTCAGCACCCATACCTGATATCGACGAGCCAAATCCCATGCAAGCTGCTTCCAAAGGACAAGGGCCTGAAGCTGCCACCGCATCCCTTGCTGCTATTCTGAACACTGAGCGAGGCCAGGCACTGGCACCGCCCATGTCGAGCCCTGGCTTACCAATGAGCCCGCGACCTACAAAGACACGCGCCCAATCCCCACCACACTCACCACCAAGTCAAATGCCACTTTCACCGAGACCGCCTCGCCAGCCTATCCCTCTACCCCCAAACACTCCTCTTGCTGCTCCATCCAGCGCCTCCTCCACGGCACCTTCTCAGCCTTTGCAAGAATCACCACTCAACATACCTAGTATACGCCAAATCGACTTGGACGAGAAACCGCCTGCAAACGCGCAGTCAAGCCCGACGGAGCACAAGCAAAAACTCAAGGGCTTAGCCACGGACGAATATCCTGACCTGCTCCTGCCACCCAATGCCCTCCCGTCCATTGACATCAAAGTTGCATCTTCCCGAATGAAGCCATCTCGCGCTAGCTTGCTCTCCCTTACCCAACTGGAAGAAGATCCCGTCTTCACTCTTGCCGTCATCTCTAGAGCTGACCGCGGTGAGCTGTGGCGGGTAGAAAAGGACACTTTGTCTCTCTCCAAGCTTGATCAGCGCATGAAACAATGCCAGGGATTTACTGCAAAGACGCCCGAAAAGTCGCTCTTCAACGGGCATTCGCCAGCTAAGCTTGATGCCCGTCGACAGGCCCTGGAGCACTACATGGACGAACTGCTCAACACTGAGCTTGATGAAGCTACAGCTCTCGAACTGTGCAAATACCTTTCCACCAACACTCTCGCCCCCAACGATGACGAGATTGGTGCCGTTTCCAGGTTGACGCCAGACCACAGCGCGCAGAGCTTTGCGCCTGATGGACGCGTAGTGCGCAGTGGTTACCTCACAAAAAAGGGCAAGAACTTTGGAGGCTGGAAGGTCAGATTCTTTGTCCTGGATGGTCCCAACCTGAAGTACTATGAGACTCCGGGCGGCCCCCACCTTGGGACCATCAAGCTGCAAGGCGCGCAGATTGGAAAGCAGTCGCATAGTGGCGACAATCAGTCGCCTGTCCCGAGCAGCACCGGAGAAGATTTCGATAACCAGTATAGACATGCTTTTTTGATTCTCGAACCAAAGAGAAAGGACTCAACGAGCCATGTCAAGCACGTACTTTGCGCCGAAGACGACGTAGAGCGCGATTCCTGGGTCGATGCTCTGCTCCAGTGGATCGAGAATCGGGATACCGAAGGCACTGACAGCCACGCAGCCAAGTCCGCTACTCATGACCGACCGCACCAAGAGTCGAGCGGCGCAAACAAGCTCAAAAAGTCTTCGCAGGCACGGGCTGCCTCCCAACAGGCTGGAGAGTCTGATGGACTCATTGGCGTGCGTTATGATTCGACCAATGCTGGGGATGCGCCACAGCAAGGTACTTCTGCGTCGCGACCCAACGCTGCACCTGGTCTACCCGAGCAGTCTAGCCTGCAGAACTTGGGTGATACACCGACCATTTCTACCCCCAAGGTGATATCTGCCCCCAAGGACCTTCACTTGATCTCGGATGCCTCTATGTGGGGTAACAGACTCGGGCCTCTTCAGCCGTCTGCTGAGGATAAAAAGCAGAGGAAGCGCAGCTTTTTCGGGTTTGGCCCCAAGACAAGATCGTCGTCGGATGGCCAGGAATCTCTGGCTGGCAGCGAAAGCGGATCGGCGATAGTTTCGCAAGGCCTAACATACCATGTTGGGCATGTCTTTGGATCGTCACTGGCTGAAGCGGTCCAGTTTCACCCGCCACGCGACGTGGATGTGCCGTTGCCATCAGTCATCTATCGCTGCATTCAGTATTTGGAGGCTCATAATGCTCTCAACGAAGAGGGAATCTTCCGCCTCAGTGGTTCGAATACCGTCATCAAGCAAATTCGCGAACGATTTAATCACGAGTCGGACATTAATCTCATCACTGACGAGAATTACTATGACATTCATGCTGTGGCATCGCTGCTCAAGTTGTATCTGAGAGAGCTGCCCTCGACTATCCTCACACGCGATCTCCACCTCGACTTTTTGAACACGACGGAAATCCAGGATCGCGATGAGAAGATTGCGGTCATGGCTCACCTTGTTCAGCGACTCCCGGAAGCCAACCTGACTCTTCTCAAGTACCTCATTTCGTTTCTCATTCGAATCATCAACAACTCTGCAGTGAATAAGATGACGGTACGAAATGTTGGCATTGTATTTTCACCAACGCTCAACATTCCGGCGCCAGTGTTTGCCACATTTCTGCAAAACTTTGAAGGGATTTTCGGCATCGACCCTGAAGAGTACGAGCTTTCGACAGCATCGGCGACGGGGCCTGTGCCGAAGACACATGCGGAAAGCTCGTCGCGTTCTGACGGTCCATCGCGCCAGGAAACAGCACCTCGACCATCGACATCGTCGGGAAGTGCCTCTTCGCCTCAGAGGCAGGCGAGAGTGGAGGTCGTACGGGGGCCGTCGAGATCGACTCCCACGCCGCCGCTTGCACAGAGCAGGGCTCCCGCCCGGCAGTCGCCGACACCGTCCACAGGGTCTACTCGTCCGGCGTACGAACCAGCTCACCTTGCTCAGCAAAATGCAGGCATGGTCTCGGGCGCGGCAGTACAACGGCCTGCATACGAGAACAACCACGGTCTGGAGCAAGTGGGCGGAACAGGCCCCCGACCTCCGGCTGCCTACGACAGAGCAGTTTTCCAGCTTCCCAACGGACCTGGTAGCAGTTCGAACCTGACGCCGAATGAGCGGGGAAATAAACGGCGAGAGAGTTCCATATACGTGAGCGGCGGCGGAAGCAACAGTCGCTCTCTGTACTAGAACCATTTTCCTAACATGATTGCGGGAATTGGCGTTTTTATATGATACCAGAATGATTTATTTGTTGGCGGGTTTCTGCCTCACGACCACTCCCATACCCAAGCACCTGTGGCGCACAGCGATACCACTCTGTCCAGGACTTTGACTGGATTTGGATTTTATGCAAGGAGGAACGAAATGCCATTTACGCGCAGATTGGGAGGTTACACTTAATGGATTGTTTTGGGTTAGGATAAGCGCGGCGTTTTATACCGTCGGATGATGCTCGACTGGTCGGGTTTTCCTTCGGCAGATTCTCTTTTGGTATTTGGGAAGATTTTCGGTATTCTGTCGCTACTGCGGTTTCTTTGAATTGGAGAGAGATGTTCAAGGTGCATAGGACCATTAGTAGCACATGCCATACTTTGCGATGTTCTGACGGGGTTCACTTTTTACTGGACTCGGAAATTTCTTTCATTGTTTTTTTTAAGATGTGGAAACGAAAGTACTCATAGAATAATGACACTTTGAATTTTTCGATTCTTCGAGAATGGCCTGCAAGTGATACTCGTGTCAAGAGCCCAGTCAAAACGGAGACGCCGGTCTGTGACGCATTCGGCCAAGGAAATGGCTTACAAATAAGCAATCGTGAATTTCACATCTGACCACTTTTTCGTCTCCAGAATCGCACTGCTTTCACTTTTGAAGCTGTGAACTTGCCTTGGCTAAGCGCAGGCGTCCTTAATAATAATACCGAGAGGCTACAGCGTTTGTCAGCCCTGTGCCGGCCGCGAACGCATCATCGGCCTCGGAGCTGTTCCCCATACGCTGCCCCGAGCGCAAATCGATGCCTTGATCCGAGTCCACGATGCTCTTTTAATATCCTTTCGTCCATGTTCCCTACAGCCCTGCCGGTCTTGGCTCTTCTCTTTTGACTCTTTTGACAAGGCCGTCGCCGACCAATTCCTCTCGAGTTAATTGCGCTGACTCATCATCGCAGCTTTGTAGTTGGCAAGAAGGAAAAAAAAAAAAAAAAACGGAGGCCAACGGAGCTACGAAACCCCGCAAGAACAAGGTCGGTATCTCGGCGCTTGCAAACCTCCGTGGCCTTCCCAACCCAAAGAAGAAAGAACAGTTTGTCTCGAAAAAACACCGAGTTGTACTTGCCCGCGGGTGAGCACGGCGCGCGCCAATAAGCGTACGGATAATTTGCCCCGAAATCTGACAGGAACATTGGCCAGCCGCCATCCTTTGATCTGTGGGCGCGCCTAGGTGGACCGATTTGAGACCGATTTGAGAACGTCCCATCGGTGGGCGGGCGTTTTTTTTTTTAATTTATTACTGTTATTATTTGAACAAGTGTTTACCCCCCCATATTGGCTTAGTACCTCGCAAGAGGGCTTCCCACCCCGATCTAATGGAGGAGAGTGGTTCGGGCGCGGCCGGGGGCTATGCTTCCAGCGAAGAAGACTCGTCCCCGTCGTCAGCCGCATCGTACGCCACCGGCACCGGCGGCGGCCCGTCCTCCGGCTCCCCGGCGCAAGCTGCCGCCGCAGACGGCAGCAGCACCGGTGCCGATCCCAAAAAGCTGCGCGCGTGCGAGGCCTGCCGCGGTCTCAAGGTGCGGTGCGAGCCGGCTCCGGACGACGGACCCTGCCGGCGCTGCAAAAAGGCGAACCGCCGCTGCGTGGTGACGGCGCCGACGCGCAAGCGGCAGAGAAAGACGGACAGTCGCGTGTCGGAGCTGGAAAAGAAGATTGACGCCCTGACGGCGAGTCTGCAGGCGAGAACAGCTGGTGGTGGTGTGGCGGGCGCAACCCAGCAGGACGTGGCGCCGGGGCGGAGGAGGGGCGGCGGCGGCGGCGGGGGACAACAACAGGGACGTGGCAGCTGGGAGAGAGAGGTGACGCCGTGGGATACAGGTCGCCCGGCGGACCAGGACAGCCCCTTTCTGCAGCTGATTACCATGGCGGGCCGCAAACGCAAGGCCACGGAGGAGAGCACGACCGCCACCACCACCACCCCCGCTGCCGCGACGGCCGATGCGGAAACCGACGACAGACAGCCCTCGACGGCGGCAGCCTCGGTCGGCTGGCCGGCGTACACGTCGCGCTCCACCGACGGCGACGTCGTCGACCGCGGACTCGTCCCGCTCCCGCTCGCGGCGCGGCTCTTCTCGCGGTACAAGACGCACATGGTGCGGCACCTCCCCGGCGTCGTGTTCGCGCCTCACACGACGATAGCGGAGCTCCGCCGGACGAAGCCGGTGCTGTTCCTGGCGCTGATGGCGGCGGCGGCGGGCGAGGACCACGCGCTGCAGCGGGTGCTGCAAAAGGAGCTGATGCAGATCTTTGCGCACAAGGTCATGGTGACGGGGGAGAAGAGCATGGAGCTCGTGCAGGCGCTCAACGTGGCGGTGATTTGGTACTGGCCGCCGGAATATTTTGAGGAGCTCAAGTTTTATCAGCTGATTCACACGGCGGCCGTCATGGCGATTGACATTGGGCTCGGGAGGAGGACGAACGGCAGGATGAGGAGGAACCAGGGCATGGCGGGGGGCATGAGCATCGGTGGTGGTGGTGGTGATGGGTGGCGCGGCGATCCGTTGTTGCGGAACAGGGCGCCGCCGCCGGACCCGACGAGCCTCGAAGCGCGACGCACCTGGCTGACGTGCTTCTACCTAGCCTCCAACACGGCCATGTCGCTGCACCGGCCGAACCTGATTCGGTGGACGTCCTTTATGGGCGAGTCCATGGCGCTGCTGGAGAGCTCCGCCGACGCCGCGCCCACCGACAAGTACTTTTGCCACTTGGTCTGGACGCACCGTCTCGGGGAACAAATCGGTGCCCAGCTCTCCATGAATGACGACCCGGACGCGGCAGCAGCAGCAGCGGCGGCGGCGGCGGACGGGGAGTCGGACGCGCGCACGCAGCAGGTGCTGCGCGCGCTGCGCAGCGATCTGGAACGGTACAAGGCGGGCGTGCCGCCGGCGCGTATGCAAGCTACCCTGCGCATCGCGTTTGATCTTTTGAAGCTGTACATGCACGAGACGGTGCTGCACGCGGACGCCTTTGGCGACGACGACGACGATGACGACGGGCTCGGCACATCAGAGTCACAACAACAGCAGCAGCAGCAGCAGCACATTGGCGACGACGGCTACAACGACGAGGCGCGGACGGCGTGTCTCGCGGCCATCAACGGCATCTTTGCCACCTTTCTGGCCTTGGATGTGGAAAGCGTCCGATGCCTGCCCGTGTTCAACTTTGTGCGTGTCGCGTACGCGGTCGTTGTGCTGCTGAAAATGTACTTTTCCACGTCGGCGGCGGCGTCGGCGGCGGGCGGGTCGCGGGAGAGCATGCGCGTGCAGGAGCACCTGGATGCGCTGCTGGACAAGTTCAGGCTGACGGCCAAGGACGATAAGTGCAGGCCGGCGAGCAAGTTTTTGGTGGTGCTGGCGATGTTGAGGAGCTGGTTTGTGAAGCAGGGCAGGACGGAGGAGGGCGGTGGTGGGACTCGGCAGCAGCAGCAGCAGCAGCAGCGGATGCAGACGCCGCAGCAGATGCAGACGCAGCAGACGCAGACGCAGTATCAGCAGCCAATGCAGACGCAGATGCAGACGGTAAACACGCCGCTGCAACTCCTCTCCGAAGTCGCGACAGGCAGCGACCCAAGTAATCCAGGGAGCATGTCGTCGCCATTTGGTTACTACCGCCAGCAGCAACAACCACAACCACCACCACAACAACAATCCTTCTTCATTGACCCCAACACCGGCGGCAGCAGTAGCAGCAGCAGCAGCATGGAGTACCCGCCATGGCTCGCCGAGGCCGTCATGTCGGGCGGCTGGGTCGGGGGCAGCAGTTTCTACGACGGGATCGGGGGCGAGTTTCCGACAGCCATGGGCATGGGCGCGATTCAAGGGTTCGATACGGCGGCGGCGGCGGGGTCGGCGACGGGACGTGGAGCCGGGATGAGCGCGGCGACGAATGACCAGTTTTGGACAGACATGTTTCAGGGGTTACCGGACCCAAACATGTTTACGTTTTGATGAGCTGTGGCGGGGGAGAAACGGGAGTAAGTAGATGATGTGGCGACGGGGGGAAAGTTTGTATAGTAGATGAGGAAAGCAGAGGACGGGATTGAAATGTACAATATTGTTGCGTTGCTTGGCTGGGCGTGTGGGCACCTTTAGGAAATGACGAGTATATAATGAGGGAAAAAAAGTAACGAGGATATATGGCTGCGTAAACAGAATCAGCTGTCATGATGTATGTATGTTGCTAGTTTGTATCATTATTGCGCTTCTACAGACAAAAGCATTGTGGCCCCTTGGAAGATGCGATTACCAAAAGTTGGACATGTTCCTTTACACGAATCAATGTCTACCGCACCACTCATCTTCACGACACAAGTAATTGTCAAGTTCCATTTGTAGCTATTTTGCCAGCCAATCTTGATACGCCACCGGCTCTTGTCGAAAAAACTGAGACACATCTGACAATACAGCGCGTAAATAAACATTTGAAGCAAACAATCCATCACGCTGCAAACTGATATCAGCCAGTACACATATCGCTCGCGCTAACGATGCAAAAGCCGACCTAGCCTAGTCCCGCTCCAGCAGTTGCTTCGATTTCTCGTCTTTCCCCAGTAGGCCCAGGCGCGGATTTGTTTGGCGCTCGGCGCATCGTCTCGTGCGGTAGCGGCCGCAGACCTGGCATACGCAGCTTGCATGTCCAAAGCCCTTGTTTGCATCCATTCAAGCTGCCACCCAGTAAATCCATCAGTTTCAACAAGAGCCCCTCAATATCATCCATTCAACAGCCAATATCGTATATTCACCGTGGCCCACCTGGGCCAAATAGTGTACATGAATCAAAGCCATGTGTCGCAAGTGTCAAATGTGTGGGTTGTGTTCGTAAAGCCGTCTGCCCCGAGACGGTATGATGCCATCGCTCAACAAAGAAAGAGAAAGAAGAAGAATAACGCTGGAAAAGAGGCCGACACTACAACAACAAAGAGCCATGTTTTCAACAATTTGTGTCGCGCCATTAATATCCGCCAGTACAGTGCCAATGAGGTGCTCGAGTGTCGAGTGGATCCATCGCCATAAAACAAGAATGAAGCAAATTGATCATCTGCTCGACTGACCCAACCCGCGCAGACAGGGTCTGTCAACTTTTGGTTGATGCATGAAAGATTTGAGGGGTCGATGAAATTCAGATGACATTGAAATCGATGACATCAATGCGTTGCAAAAATGATTTGCATCAAGTGACTGCGCAATGTATTGCACGTACTTGAATCAATCCATGTAAAAATCTCCCTTGAGAATCCTCTCCTGGAACGCATCGGGCTTGGGCTTATCTTGCCTGGGCTGCACGGGAGGAGTCGCCTGGCTGGGAGGCGAAACCATCTCGGAGACGGACCTGGCGCGGTCATGGGCCATCCTAGGAGGCGAGCCAGAGGCGAGGGAAAAGGAGGGACGGGCGCTGGCGACGGAGTTCTCTGCGCGGGATCTCAACTGTTCGGACCAGTTGAAGCCTTGCTGGTCTGCTCGAGAATTTGCATAGTCAGAAGGGGCTCTTTTGTGCATGGTGAAGCTTGCCTGTGGTAGGGACGACGACAGGACGGTGCTTGGGCGGCGCCCGGAGACGGACCAGCCCGACGAGGCCGCCACGGGAGGCGACTTGTTGGTAGAGAGCCGGCGGGCGACGGCAGGTTGGGGCTGGGCTTGCTGCGGGTTGGCAGGAGGAGTTGTTGGGTTGGTATTACCGTTGCCAGGACTGTTGGAGGGGCGATAACCCCTCAGAGAGCCAGAGCCGGCCGGGGCACCGAAGCTCATGCGTCGAGTGAAAGGCGTATTGGGCGTGGTTCTAGCGCTGCCTGGGACAAAGTCGTCATCCTCGACGGCGGACTCGTCAATGGAGCCAGCGTTGGAGCCGGTGTTGGAAGTGGTCGAGACGCTCTCGCGGCGGACAAAGGCGGCGGGGTTCGTGGGCGAGCTGCCGGAGAGGCCAATGGTGCTGACGGATAGGCGGCGACCGCGGGGGTCCGTCATGCTTGGGGCGCCGGGCAGCGGGGGAACATTGCCGTTGGAGGGCCCGCGTTGGAAGAGGTTGGAGAGGGCAGCTTGGGTGATGGAGCTGCGGCGATGGGCAATACCGGCGTTGGGAGCGTTGTCGGACATGCCAAAGGGTGGGCGTTGTGTCGAGAGATGCGAGAATGTGATGCGGTGATGGTGTCTGGTTGGCCGAATGCCGAGCGGGCTTGTGACAGCCGGTGGAGGTAACTATGGGCAATTGAGTGGGCTTGCTTGAGAAGCGCAAGCGAGCGACGTTTGCGGCAGTAAGCAGTCAGAAAAGACAAACGAGTCAAAGACTGGGTTGGAAAAGGTCGAGTGAGATGAGTCGATGAATGGGGATAGGTAAAAGAGGTGGTAAAAAGAGCAGGAGTGTGAAGGGGAAGGACGCGCTGGCGGTGGTGGTGTTATATAAGACGGTTTGGCGGCCGTCGGCAGAGGTGGAATGATGAGGGGCCTGGCTAGTCAACACAGAGCGTGACTAGATGAGAATGGCGTGAGATGGTGGGACGTGGCAACGGTGAGATGAGAACGGTAGGGACAAGTAAAATATTTAAGATGGTGTGGGAGGAACAAGTTGGGAGAAATGGAACGATGGGGGAAGAGGAGGGTGGCAGCGGGGGGGAAGAGACGAGAGGACAAAAAGGACAAAAAGGACAAAAAGAGAACTGGTGATGAGCTTGGTTAGTGGCTTCTAGCAGACATTTTAGCGTGTTGCCGCGGTGCAGGTCGCCATTCTCAGCGGCGTTTAGTGGCATCAGTGACATCAATTTCAGTGGCGACGTGAACTAAAGGCTGACAGCCAGAGCAAACGCAACTAGGCCGTTTCGGGTCTCAGCCACACTTGGTCCGACGCCGGAGCCGTGATGCGGTACTCGGTCTGCGACGCCCAATGGCCAGGAGACACAAGTACCAGCCGTTTCTGGGGTACTTGGCTGCTGCTGTGGAGCTCACCATCTCGATTGTGCCACTTGTTCTGCACCCAAGGATATCCCCGTCAAGGTACGGAGACAGACTGCCGCAATCCAGGCGAGACACGGTGCAACTCTAAAATATCGTCATCAGTCTACGACCCAAAGGGTACGGTGCAGCACAGAAAAGGACGAGGAGCCAGTCATGACGTACGAAAAAGGCTGCAGCACGTTGCAGAGGACACGGCCGGGTTGAAATGCTACCACAAACAGGCACACGAGACACTATCCGCACACGCGTGGCGCCAAAGGCTGTGCAAAAAAAAAAGGGATGATGTAAGAACAGTCAACAGAAATTAGGGCTTCGAATGTCTGTCTTGTTTTTGGAAAAATGGGAAAAATTGCGTAGTACTGACCGCATCTGTCTCGCTCTTCGTTTGTCCCTGACGTATCAGCGACATGGACCGTAGCGGTCCCCAGGTCGTCCAAGCCAAGTCTCGTTTCGACTCCGCGGCTGTCCTGTGTCACTTCACTGTCTCTCTCTGTGACAGGGGAGAATCACAACATCCGGCGGTGGTTCGCAGGCATTTTCCGACGACGAAAACGGACAAGACGACTTGCGTGCCTCCCAGACACGACGTAGAGGCTGCGACCCCAATCTGGGTGGCAGTACCATTATCCATAACCGTATAGGTAATAGAGCGAAAAGTCAAGCCACAGAATAAAGTGTGCATTGGCCTATACTGCTTGTGCGGCCTGTGGTGTGCCCATTCTTGCGCTTTGTGGTTCCAGCGACTGGCAGCACAAGCGGCACGCCAACCACCTACCTAGATGACAACAGCACGGCAGCACGTCAATGGCACTCTCAAACGATGGGATGATTAGTCGGCGCCATGTTGTCTACGGCAGTACACAAATCATCAGCCAGCGGCCAATAACTGGTCCTACCACTTGTCGATCAGGCATGAAAGCTTGTTCGCGCCGCCAACCCGTGACGTAGGACCCTGATGCGGGGAAGCTGAGTAGATAGAAGTAGCTTTGCGGGCTGACATTGTGGGAGGATACTGGAAGGTACTGCGCAGCAGCCCTGCATGATACAGTGGACTCGAGCGCTGGCACGCACCGCAGTCAAGAGGGCCGCCGCGATCGGTGGGGCCTCGCTCCGGCAGAGTGGACTTGGAGCTGGACTGCTTGGAGCTGGCAAGACGAGGGTAGCATGGGTAGGTACTTGACGGTATCAATTTGTGAACGAGGCTAAATTCATCAATAGATACTAGAAAAATACATTACCAGCACTCCCATATTGCAGCTCTCGCCCCAAGGCCACAAGGTTGCAGACAATGGCACTCCATGACACCGGCTGCCGACAGTTGTTTGTTTGCAAGCGGCCGTCTGCCAGCTGCCCAACCGGAGACGCACATCTCGTGCAAACACCACGCTGCTCTCGTCACCCCATCAGATAGCAAGATCGTCTTCCTCTAACCTTGGAATGCGATGATATTAACCATCAATGGTGCATCTACTTGGACAATGCAATCAATGCGCCAACATGCATCGTCCCATTCCATCCCCTCTCCGCTACAGATCTCGCCTGGTCCACTACCCGCCGCTCTCCTCCCCGATAACCTTCGCTCCCCAGGTCGGCCCATCCGCTCTCTCGCTCAGCACCACTTTGCGTCATGCTCACCTGCCCATCCGTTTCCATTGCTCATGCTCCTCATGACCTCAGGCCATCTCCGACTCTTCTGCGCCAACCTGCCAACCGAGACACCGAGCCCGTGGTAATGCGACTGTAACTACACATGTGCAACAACAACAACGCACGCGAAATGCTGGCATCACCAGTGACAACACACACCGTCCAACGTTGACAGCTTGACCGGGTCCCGGGGTCCAACTTTTACCGTGTCTCAGCCCTCCCCGCAATAGATAACGGCTTACGGAGCAGATAGCCTGGCAAGCCTTTGCTGGGCATCCAGGATCAACCGACCTTTTTTTTTTCTTTCTTTCCTTCAAAAGACTAGGTAGGTTGCGACACACCACGACGCAAGATGCATCTAGAACTGCTTGTCCCCCCCACCACCCTCCTGTGCCCATCCAGCCGGCACTTGCACCCCGACCCCGTCCAACCAAATGCCTTGGGATTCGCGAGACTTGCGTTATCAGAAAAGCCACTTTTTTACGCAACAGGCAAGATCCAAGTCCCCGCCATGTTGACTGCGCACCTCTTGCCGACGCTGGCGCTAGAGGACGTGGCTCCTTTCTTCACTTTGCGGGGTAATGCTAGAAAGAAACCCACCAGCCGACCGAGCTAGGCTCTTCACTGTATCAGTCTGGCATGGAACACGCTTTTCCCCAGAGTACCGCTCGTGCGATGGCACTCTGTTTCGGCATACCGCCAGTTGTAGTAGTACTCACTTGTATCCGTGCTTCGTACGGCAACTCATCTGCTGTACGGCTCGCAAACCATGACGCTGGGCTGCGGAGGGCATTGGGTAGAGGGGTTGAGGGGGTGCGCCTCCGAAGCTATTGGTAGATCGGACATAGCTCTTAACTACCGGATCCTTCTTGTCGAGAAACGATGGGGCCGGCCATCCTGGTCCACCAGGCGCACAAGTTTCCAGAGCCCATAGTTACTCGCAGCTCCTCTCGCACGACAACCTTGTTTCCCCCCCTCCTTTTCGTGAAGTCGGTTGTAAGCTGCCGCCTTGGCCAAGTGGATAGGCACATGGGCAGACGACGACAACACCCTGCGATGCATTGGCAATTGGCAGCAACCCCATTGGTCAAGCCCAGCCTCATACAGTAATGTCTTCGCCCCGGACACGTGCAGGTCCAGTTACCCCGCCAAGCTGCCCGATGCGGTAGGAGCTCGCACAGCACAGAGCTCGCACAGCACAGAGCTCGCACAGCACAGAGCTCGCATGGTGCTTGAGGCTGGTGATGTTGGTAACATAGGGGAGCAGACAAACCTTTGACAGCACGACGGCGGCCGAGATTGTGTCTGCTTGTTTGCACCTCGTTTGCTGAAATGTGACGGCTTGCAGCGTAGAGATGGACAAGGTGCATCAGTAGGCAGCCATCACACACATCTTGCCTAGCGAGTGCCCAACGTTGCCAAGGTAGAATCGGCAAGAGTTACAGAAATGGGACATGTAGAAATTGAACGTGTGTAAAAATTGAAAATGTGTAGAGGCTGAAAATGTGTAAAGATTGAAAATGGGTATCAAGACAGTAATCCTAGCTCGTATAAGCCAACCCAAACTCCAAAAATGCATAACAGCTACATCCATCGCAGCCATAAAAACACAACAATGTAGCCCTCTTCACGAGACAGTCGTCATATTCATTCATCATATTCAAACATCACCGCTTCCGCTCACCACAGAGACCGCACACGCCGCAGTCCCCGGCATTCAAATACCCCGTGCCCGCGCACCCCGCGCCGCCGCACCTCCACGCGCCCTGCACGACGTCCGCCCTCAGCACGTTGCCGCACGCCGCGCAGCGCGCCGCCGCCGCGTCATTCTCCAGCGAGCACAGCGGGCACGTCCCGGTGGCCGCAGCGCGTCGCGAAGACGACGACGTTGCGACCGGTCTTGATGCTGCTTCTTTGCGGGCTGATGGTGTTGGCTTCGGGGGTGGCACAGCGTCGCGAATGTGCGGGATATCGTGTAGGCGCAGCGGTCGCGCGGTAGCGGGGGGTACCTCGCGCAGCATATCCGTCCCGGTGCTTCTGCTGCTGCTGCTGCTCTCCGGATTGGTCTTGGCGCGCGACCGCCCGGCGTCCGGCGCATTCCGACCGCCGTCTCCTTCGGCTTTGAGGACCGGCGGCCGCGCAAACACGCTCCGCAGCTCGTCGCGCTCGTTGCGCGCCGATGGGTCGTTGCCGTCCTCGTCCTCGCACACCTTGACCATGACGCCGCCATCTCCGTCCTTCATCTTCTTCCCATCCAAGTCCACCGCATCATCCTTCTCGTCCTCCTCCTCCACCTCATACTCGCTACCACTTTCCGTCTCTTCAGCCTCTTCCTCCTCTCCCTCACCGTGCTTCACATCCTCCACCTTTTGCTTGTCAAACCTCGCCAACGCCGCCGCCGCTCTCAGCTCCCTCCCCCTCGCGCTCCCCGCCACGCGCGGCCTCCCGACCACCTTTTTCCCACCCTCCAGCTTCACCTTTTCCGCCTCGTCCGCGCCGAGCGCCATTCCATTCACGCCAAACTTTTTCGCAATCCGTCTTTCCTTTTGCTCCTTCCACGAGCGCTTCGGTTTCCGCTTGCGTCCTCGACCCCGCGATCTATACGTGCCCCCGCAGAGATGCGCCGGGAGCGGCTCCTCCTCCCCCACGACGTCCTGCTCCCACGCGCCGGTATCGAGCGCCGCGCCTCGGCCCCATAGCCCCTCCCCCGTGTAGCCCCTTGCCCAGAGCGCCGTCATGGCGGCTGCGTAGGCGTCCCGGACGGCCCAGAACGCACGCGCGTGGTGCATGTGCGTGCAGTGCGCGAGCTCGTGCATCATGACCATTTGCACGTACCGAAACGGCAGCCACCGGTGCGGCGCGTGCACCGATTTCAGGACGAGCTGGATGACCTCGCCGGCGTTGAAGTTGCGGCCGACGAATTCGCGGTTGGGCTCGTACTCTTCGAGTGTGACGACGGAGAGGTGGTGCTCCTTCATGATGGGGACTGGTGGGATTGTTAGCGAGAAAGTAGGGGGGGGGAAGGGGTAGCGGGGTAGCGTACGGCATTGTGCCGCGATTCGCTCGAGAAATTTCTCGGCTGTAGAGGAGTCGGGCCCGGGCAGAGGCTTTATAAAGACAATGTTGGGGTTGGGCTGCGTTCGCCGGGCATTAAGCCGCTGAATGCCCACCGGCATGACAGTGGTGGCGCCGCACACAAGATGATGTTTCCGAAAGAGTTTGAGGTTGAGGGCTTTTCTGGTAAGAGATAGGCATAGGCGTTCTTTCTGTAGGCTGGGACAGTGGAGTGTAGTTGATGAAGCTAAAGATGCAGCGTGACTGGACGCGAGTTTCTTGGCGCGAAATCACGTGATTTTAATTACAATTATCCTCGCCACCTCTACATCATTTGCTATTTCTGAAATTCCGATGTAAAAGCTATATGAGTCAGATGCTTAGAGGTTTATTCAGAATGTTATCCTTCATGTCGGATGCATGTCATGGTCTGCTCAAATGCACCAGCCTCAGCAAGATAACAAAACGCTAATGCAAAACTATGCTCGCTAAATCACAAATGCATAAAGTTGTCCAGAATCAAGACGCCTCTGTCCTAGACGCGGCGCGAAATTCTTCCCTCGCCTGGACGTTGGAGATGGCACTCTGAACGGCGCTCGTGAGGTCAATATGGAAGAGTGGCCTGTCTAAGCCGCTGACGACCGCACCCTTTCGGCGCTGGCGAAGCGTCTCTGCCGAATTCGGTGGCTTCTCGTCGTCGAATGCTGTAGAAGAGGGCGAGTCCAAGTCTGAGTCGCCCAAATCGCCCGCCTTGCCCATCTCCTCGTCAACCGCTTGGCTGTGGCGAAGAGCCAGGTCGTGTGCGCTTTCCTCGGCGACAGCAGCGGCAGAGTCTTTGCCGCCAATCTCGGCCACGCTGAAAATGGAGCGCCAGCGGTGCGGAACGCCGTCAGAGGGCGTCGTGGGCACGCCAAAGCCGCCGGCAATGAGGGCACGCTTGGTCCAGCGGTTGTTGATGCAGGAAATGTGCCAGTCCACCACCTCAGGGGCCGTGTAATTGTCAAGCTGGTTGCGCACATCAATGAGGCGTTGGACCGAAGTAATGTCGACATTGTTCACGGAGCTAAAGTCGAGAATGATGGCCTTGAGGGTCGGCAGCCGATCCTCGTGGGTCTCGCGGCTCTTGGCCGTCTTGCGGGGGCCGGGGTTGTTCCACGGTCGGTCACCCTTGCGGTCAAACATTTCGGCGCTGGTGCGCTGTGTCTGGCCCTTGATATAATCGACAAGATACTCCAGAGCGTGATTGGCGTTGGGGTAATTGAAACCCTCGGAGAAGCGGTAGATGAAGACGCCAGGGTACGGGTTCTCGAGCTCAACCTCGGGGTTGGAGCCGTCGCCGTGGTCCAGAGGCAAGAATACGTTGCGTGAAGAGTTCTCCAGCGTCTCAGTAAATGTGCCGTACTCGCCAACAACCTCCGAGTGGTCGGCTCCAATGACGTGGTCGCCAAGAACGGAGTGGACGCGGACCTTGCCCATGAATCGGCCACGTGCCTTGAGAATACGGAAGAGAAGAATGGCCGCTGAAAGACTGACCGTGGCATATAAGCCTTCTTCAATGTGGACAAAGATACTAACAAAGACACCAATGAAAAAGACAAAGACCTCGAGAGGCGAGACCCTCCAAAACTGGTAGATGGTGTTGGGAGGTGTGACGAGATCACCGACGGCGTGGATGATGACGGCAGCCAGAGATGCGCTCGGAATGTAAAAGAAGACGGTCGTGAGAAGATAGGTGGCAATTAATACGACGAGGCCAGTAATGATGCCAGCAGCAGGCGTGCGGACGCCGGCCTTGGAATTGACAGCAGTACGGCTGAAGGAGCCAGTCGAGGGATAACCGCCGAGAAAGGGACCGAGAATGTTGGTCATGCCAATGGCAACCATTTCCTGAGAAGGGTCAATGGTGTAATTGTTAACTCGGCCGAAAGACTTTGAAATGGCAATGTGCTCGACGAGCATGACAATGACTGTGGCGGGCAAGTGCGTGGCAAATTTGGAAATGAGCGCGCTGTCCAAATGAGGAGGGCCGGCGTTCTGGAAGCCCTTGGGGACGCCACCAAGGACGCTAAAGGCCGGGTGCTCACGGCGGTTTCGGTTGACGAGCCACGAGATCATGGTGTAGAGTAGAATGGCAAAGACGGTTCTCATGGTGTTGGCAAAGAAGATGAGGCGCTTCTTGTTGGGCCATCGTTCAGCGGCGCGGGTCAGCGTATATCGGATGAGATAGAGTTGAAACAATGTGGTAAGACCGAGGGCGGCGTCGAGCTTGATGTGAGGGAGGTTTTTGAGGGTGTTGATGAAGACTTTGTACGGGGCAGCTCTGTTGGAGAAGCTGTGGAGACCGAGGAGAGAAGGCAACTGGCTGACGGCAATGGTGATGGAAGAACCTGTCATGAAGGCAGACAGGGATGTGATGGAGATCAAATCAACCAGCCAGCCAAGACGAAGTAGACCCATGCCCAACACAATACAGCCTGCAATGATGGACAGGGCAGAGGCAATGGTGTGGGCCGAGTAAGGCAAGCCAGAAGACGTGAGATCTGCCACGACGGTGCCGACAACGGTGGACAGCACAGCGACGGGACCAATGGAGATATCTTTCGAGGTGCCAAAGATCCAGTAGATCATGACGCCCATAAAGGAAGAGTAGAGACCAAATTGGGGCTCTAGATTAGCTAGCATGGCATAGGCCATGCCCTGAGGGACGAGGATAGCACCAATGGTGATGCCGGCGATGAGATCACCAGCGAACCATTGCAGATTGTAATGCGTGATCCATGAGAGAAAGGGAAAAAGAGATTTCATGTAGGCGGCCGTCTCTTGGCGCGTGGGAATCTGCTCGTGAATCCACTCGAGAGAGGTGGGAGGGCCTTCGAAGAAGGAGTCGCTGGTCTGGGTGGACATGACAGACTCGCCTCTGGTGATGGTTTCGCGGCCGCAGTCAGGGTCCTCGACCCGAATGCCAAGACCCTTGGCGAGGCCATGGCCGATCTTACTGGAGATGCCCGGCATGGCTAGGGCGTGAGACTTTTGTGTGGAGGCGGAGGAAGAGGAAGCGAGGAGAGCGGGAGGGGAGAGGGCCTTATATCGCAAGAGGTGAGGCCGAAGCTACGCCGTCATGTCGATGTTGATGAATGACGGCGTGGAAAGATTTGAGACAGTATGGTACGGTAGGTGCCGGCTAAGTCAGGGCCGAGCTGCCTTTTCGGGCGTCGAGGAAGTGTGCGACGCGTCTCTGGCAGAGACGAAGCTGGGCGCAACAGCAAACTAGATCAAGGGAAGAAAACTGTCGAGGCCACGCTTCTCACGCCGCCGACGTAGACAGGGAACACGATGGTATGTAGCAACGGCGCCTTTGGTGTTGTGGCTTGGCCTGGTGAGGGAGTAGCGTTGTGCAAGCCGACGAGCCACGAGACACAGGCCCAACCAGTCGACGTTGAGAGTCTGCGTCAGACGCGGCTTGTCGGCGTGGGGTCAGCAGGGCGACAACGGAACGAGCGTGACTTGTCAGGGAGCGAAGAAAGCCGGAGAAGAGACAAAAAGGAGGCGTCTGGTGGGGAGGGCAGCGGAAAGGCTGCTGGATCGGGAATCGCGGTGGTCGGGACGAGACGATGTCCAGGAGAGGAGAAATTGGTTGGTCTTGGTAGGGTCAGCCAAGACGGAATCGCGAGGTGGAGGGGTTGTTGTTTTGATGGAGGGGGGAGACGCCTTGGACAAGTGCGGTTCCATGATTGCCTTCCTTGTGTGCCCCGACGAGCCTCTTTTCTTCTTCTCTTTCCCTTGTCGTCAGCTGTTTTTGTTCATCGACGCCGGAGAAGCTGGAGAATCACGACATCAGGATGTCGTTGCAAGGTCCACATGGAAAGATGTCGCCATCGGCTCTAGCCTGGAGCAGCCAATACACAGGTTTAAGTGGAATGTTGAGCGAGGTCGCGAGTACCCATATGCGCTGGGGAGAAATGCTGAGAAGATCATGTGAATGATACGCATAACTGCTATTTATACTATTTATATCATGAACCAAGTAGTGAAGGCGCTAGAGATGTGTTGCAGCATCATTTCCATCGCGCCTCTACTTCGTTCCAGGCGCACGACCCCTTACCTAGGGCGACCTTTGCTTACCTACAAACGCCGCCCTCGACCAGCCGGCTAGAAGATCTTGGACCTCGATTTCTTCCATGACCAACCGCCCGACGATCCGGTTCCATCAGCACCACATTTTCATCTCGCATTCCAATTTTTTATCCTCTCTATCCATCGAGCTTCTTCTTTCACCCCGTCTTTTCTTTGGTCCCACGTCGCAGACGTCCCTTTCAAATTCCTTTGCGCACCGGCCCCCAATACAATCCTACCTCAACGTGGCACACCATCTCTTCGCCGGCAAAACCGGCGCCCCCAGGCCAAACTGCTTCCAGATGGCCCGGCGAGGGCCCGGCAGTTTCACGGCACCGATGTGCCGTCCGGCATACCTTTATTGGTACGTTGTGCCGGCCTCTTTTTGCCTTTTGGCCTAAGGCTGAACAGTCAAGACCTACAAGACCACTCTTGAGCGACACTGCTTGTATTCCTACCGTCGCAAGACCACACCAGCTCTGAGTCTAGGAAGGGGAATTTCGATTTTGGGGGATTCTTGATTGTAAACCAAGACGCGACTGTAATTGTGACTACAGAATGCCACCCTCGCAGTTATTGCAGCATCTCGACACCGCTCTAGGCCCGCCGATCATTCGGATTGTCTAAGAGGTCTTTGCTATGTCTTATTAAACAATCTTCCACGAGCTAAATATAAGCTGCTGTCTGAGATATGAGTCTAGACCCCTATTGAGAGCCGGCTCAGACATGACTGGTATTTCATCAATTGCCTGTTCTAAAAGAAGCACGGCTCGAGCAACTTCTCGTACTAGTGGTCACGTATGACCACCAGATAAGAACGTACATATGCACACCATGCTAGCACCGAAATGCTATCCCTCGAAGCCCTCTTCAATTGAAGACAGACATGATTCTTAATAAAACACTCCTGAAACAACATTCCTCAATATGCAAGGCTGAGCCAGCTTTGCCTCATTGTCCCACCACACCAGCCACCCCACTAAACCGCCACCACTCTACGCGGTCTCGCGACCACTCGATGCATCCTCTGCCTCTCTTCCTCATCCCCCCCCCTTCTCGGGCCCTGCCCAAGACTCACAATGACCACCAGTCCCTCCCGCGAGGGCACAACGCCAACCGCCCACCACCATCTCCAGCAGCCGCAGCACAACTCCCTCCTCCACACGGACCTACAGCCGCCGCCGTCACCGCGCACGCACCGCGCCCTACGCCGATTACAATCCGCGCACACGCTCGGCGCCAAAGCCGCCAGCCAAGGGAGCTCGCTCATCTCGCCGCACTACCGCGACGCGCTGCACCGCAATGCCTCTCCGGTGCGGAATCCCGGCGGCTTTGTCGCGCCGCCGCCGCTGCCTCTGATGCCGTCGGCGATAACAACAACAGTGGTCGTGCCGGCGGCGGCGACGACGACAACGACGACGACGCAGCAGAGGCAGACCCGAGGCCGCGCCAATAGCGATGCCATCTCGCCAATGATGCACCAGATGAACGCCGTGGGCGCGGCGCGGCGCACGGGTAGCAGCAAGCCCGTCTTCTCGCACGGCCACCTCTCGCTGCAGCAGATTATCCGCGAGGGCCCCAACGACGGTGACTTTATTGGGGCGCTGGAGAGCGCGCGATGGAAAGTAGTCGACGAAGGCGTCAAGAGTGCCGAAGACGGCATGGTACGTTTTTCTTCTCCTTGTCCCGTGCAAGCATTTGTTCCAAATGGGATTGCAAGAAACTCATTGCCGCTGCTGAAAACAGTCCACCCTCCGCATCTACGTCTGGCTCGTCCTGCTCGACGCCCCTATCACACCCACCGATGACTACCTCGCCCTCATCCACCGCGGTGCGTCGCCCGCCTACGCCAAGATCCGCAACGATACCTTTCGCACGCTGACGACGGATCCGCTCTTCCGGCGGCGCGTCAGCGAGGCGAGCCTCATTCGGCTGCTCAACGCCGTCGCCTGGAAGCTGCACGATGCGCGCGCGGAGGAGCGGCAGACGGCGCGCGGAGGAGGAGGAGGAGGCGATGACGCGGCGGTGCCCAGCCGGCCCGGCAGCAGCCACTCGTCGGCGCGGCCGACGCTAGAATCGCTCACCGGCGGCAGCATGTCCGGGACGGCGTCGCGGTCCGGCGCGCCGGAACCCGGCACCTACGTGCAGGGCATGAACGTGCTCGCCGCGCCGTTCTTGTACGCGGCGCGCAGCGAGGGCGAGGCTTTCGCCGCCTTCCACACGCTCCTGACGCGCGAGTGCCCTGCCTACATCCGCGGCGCCATGACGGGCGTGCACCGCGGCCTCGCGCTCGTCGACCGCGTGCTCGCCGTCGTCGACCCCCGTCTTAGCATGTACCTCACCGCCAAGGGGCTGTCGGCCGAGATTTACGCCTTTCCCTCGGTGCTGACGCTCTGCGCCTGCACCCCGCCCCTGCCCGAGGTGCTCAAGCTCTGGGATTTCTTGTTCGCGTACGGGCCGCACCTGAATATCCTGTGCATCGTGGCGCAGCTCACCATTATGCGTGCGCAGATTCTCCAGTCTCCCAGGTATGTACCCGCGGGGGTCTTTATATGGACGTTTTTTCTTATCTCTACGGGTTTCTAATCCGGATGTGCGTAGCCCGAACAAGGTCCTGCGGTCGTTTCCGCCACTCAACGCCGACCTCATCAAGAGTGTCACTATTGGCATCATCAAGCAGATTCCCGACGACGTCTACGCAGACATTGTCGTCCATGCGCAGTAGCACGGGCCTGTCTTCACTGGCTGTTTAATTTCCTTTCTAAAGGTATTGTACTTGAGGAGTTTTAATGATCACAAGCCTTGCTCTTTGCTAGGCAGACGCGTTCGACGTCGTCACGATTTACGGTTTCTATTTTTCATGTGGTTCTCGGATCGGCTGTCATTTCATTGGAACGAATATTATTCTTTATAACGCATACACGTTTACGAGTGCATTGGGGATACATCAGGACGGCTCTAAAAGAGTGAAATCTAATGTCTTTGATTTATAAACATGTGAAAGGGCTCGTGTAGCATCCACGCAGTCGTCCTGAAAAACTGCGCGGTGTACTCATCTAACGAGTAATGTATGCTGAAGAAACGAATGTGAAAATGCCAAATATCAACTATGCCCCAAACGCCCGTATGTATGATGCGGTAAATGTATGCAGCATCCTGATGCATCTCATCTTCCATCCCCCAATGGACAGTTTTCTAGCCGCCTAGCGAGGCGACCTCTGTCGTCAATCATATAACCGTCCGCATAATCCACATCCCTCATATCCTCCGCGTCAACATCGTACATATATAAAGGTGCCACCTGAGTCTATGATCATCATGTATGCGGCAGATACAAGTCGTCTAGTAGGCAGGGCAGCCGTCGGGAGCGCGGCCAAAAGCATTGGCAAAGAACTGCTGCATGGCCGTGTAGTGAAACATGATACCACCGAGCACAGCAGCGTGCCAGAGGTTGTGGCTGCCGCCAATGTAGTCAAACATGCCGGGCCACCAGCACTCGGGGATCTTGCTCGCGTACACGATGGCGCCGCCCAAGTAGACGAGCACCGACTTGAGAATGGGCGAGTAAAAGTCAATGACGAACTCGGAGCCGTGTGTGTAGAGCAGCTGCAGAATAGGCATAAAGCCCGTCAGGGCCAAGCCGACAAAGAAGGCGACGCGCGCCCAAGCCATCTCCGGGCCGTTAAACTTGGGATGCCAGGGCAGAATGACGCCGCCCACGCCGAGAGAGGCCGTCAGCAGCATATAGGTCCAGCGACTGATGGGGTCGCAGTAAAACGCCGTGTACTCGGTCGTCATGATGGACGCCGCGATGAGTAGGGAGATGCCCGTGTAGTCGACACATGCAAAGATGGATATGGCATTGACGTCGGCTACAGAGTTCATCGTGTGCCAGATGACGGAGCAGACGAGCGTGAGGCAGGCCATGATGAAGAAGACGGCCGCCACAAAGACGTCGCTCTTGGTGCTGAGCGAAAAGTTGGTGCTGGTCGGGTAAAAGTAGCAGGCGACGGCAAGCACCAGCACCAAGCCGAGAGCATGAGACCAGATATTGATAAACTCGTTGGAAATGTTGAACATGGAGCACACGCACTCGAGCTTCGTCTCGGTAAAGCGATAGCCTTTGTGGATGTGGGGGTTGTTGCGCCACGGGACGGGCAACTCATGGTACGCCAAGAGTCGTCTTTCCTTTGCTAAAAGGATGGCTTGCTGGATGTGCTCCTCCAGAGACAGGGCGGCACGCTTGGCGCGCTCAAAACCCTCGTCCATGACTTCTCTAGCACGCTCGATGCTTTCCGTGGCTACACGGCGACCCTCGCCCATAAAGGCGCCGGCGGCGGTGGCGGCATTGGCAAAGCTCTGCTCGCGCAGCTTGTGAGCACGCTCCTCAAACTCGGACAGCATGCCCTCGAGCAGATCGATACCGACGCATGCCTTTTCGTGGAGCGACTCGGTCGCCGCCAGCGTCTCCTGGTACCGGGTCTCAAGCGTCTCAACCATGACATGCAGACGGCGGCGACCGGCGCCAATGACTTCCTCAGAGGCCTGGGAGCAGCGGGTGCGGACGGCCTGGAGGGTGGAAAAGGCGCGGGAAAAGTTGTAGTCGCGGCCCATGTCGCCGTAGCGCTCGATGAACTCGAGGCGGCGCTCCAGCTCCGAGAGGAAGAGGTCGACCTTGAGCAGCAGGCTCTCCTCGGTATCCATGATTTGGCCGACGATGGACTTGCGGCGCGGGAGGGAAAAGGAGTGGCCGCGGCGGTTGAGAGTCGGTTGGTCGTTGGCCGCGGCGTCGGCGCCGGATGTCGTCGCGGACGTGAGGGTGTCTTCACTCTTGCTCGGCCTGCCGGAGCAAGTTGGTGTCAAAGCTGTGACGGTCGGCATGGTGGTGAAGTGGCCGCAGGGTGGGTTGGGGCTAGATGCGACTCATGAGGTGAGGAAGACGAGGCCGGGCGCGCGCAGGTGTCCAAAGGCTTGCTGCTGCTGCGGCTGGCCGGCTGGCTGCAGAGGACGTGAGGCGGTGCAGCGAAATATTTTCGGATCGACGTCGAATGGGATGCGGCACGAGCAGTCGGTCTCTGCAGCAATTGGTTGGGTAAGGTGAAGGAGAAATGGGGGTCCCTGCGGTTTAATAATGGATGCCAACTTCTCAACAAAGCCAACCGTAGGTGGAGAAGAGCGATGCGAGGCGATTCGCCCAGGGGAAATGCGGGTGCTGGATTTCGGCCAAGGCCAACGTGTATTAGAGATTAAGCGGCAAAGAGAAAGTGTCGGAGCATGAGAAATCTACGCATGCACTGGCATGTCGGGACGACTAGAAGAGCGAAAGAAGAGGGATTTTCCTTATTGAATGCACGCCGGAATTTGTCGTGACATGAGAACCTGCGGCAGTCCCCGTTGGTACATAATAAGATCAAGTGTGGCGTGGAGAGGCTGACGGTGACTTGACCCAATTAATACGTTATTGCCTCGGCCGCTGGATTCGGCGCTACGGCACTTGCCAAATCAGTACCTGTGGCTGCTGTGGCTTGTGCAAGTGTGGCTCACTCGGCGGCCTTGCGTTCTCTGTTTGCAACACCCGAAACTACCACGAAAATTTTGGAATCGACACAACGACCACATCATTGCACCGAAGCCATCGTCCAAATGACTGTCGATAAGATCATTAGTGATTCCAGCCTTGCGGCTGTCCTGCAGGTGTCGGACCAGGCACGCGATCAGGCCCTCGACCTGCTGCAACTAGTCGCTCAGGCCAGCACACGACCGACCCCCGAAAACCACGTCGAGATTGCCAAGCAGCAGAAGCGCCTCCTGACGAGCATCTCTCACCTACGCGGCCTGCAACGAAACGCGTCGTTTGCAGCGCGTGGCACCAAGACGCAGACGGCCGAGCGTCGCCAGGACGTCGACCGCCTCCATCTGCAGCTGCAGAACCTGTACTACGAGCAGCGTCACCTCCAGGGCGAGATTGTCGCCTGCGAATCGTACGAGTACGTGTTGACAAGCTGACTCTCACGAGCTTCACTGCGCTGTTGTTGGATATGGCTGAGCTAATATTCTGTTTAGTCACAAATACCAGCAGCTGCCGCTGATTCCGGTAGAGGACTTTCTCGCTCAGAACCCAGACCGCGCCACCGATGACGAAAATGAGCTCATGTATGCGAGAATCGAACACGAGAGGGTGGAACGCGAGGGCCTGGAGCAGCGTCGACAAGAGCTGCTCAAGAGGAAGCAGAAGCTGATTGCCGAAAATATGCGCCGCAAGGAGGATCTTGCCAACCTGGACCAGAACCTGGAAAAGTTCATCGACGTAGGTGGCCTGCAGCTGCTGGCTAATCCGAGCGTACTAACACGGAGATAGGCCGCCAAACCCATTCTGGAGCTCTTTGAAAAGGCTCCTTGAGGAAGCGACCAAGACACGACCAAAGCACAGGAAGATGATGACATGCGAAGGGTTCATGATCAATCATCGCGTGCTCGCGAAGGCAGAGCCCCTTGGTCGCATATGAAACTGGGCAAGCCGGGCGTGGTGCCAAGGACAGCTACGCCAAGCAGATTCAGCTCCGTGCTGGTCTAAGCTATATTAGCAAGGCTGAGTCTGCACAAAGGACGGCACATGAGCAAATATTGTCTTGTGGAAACCAGATGATGCGGTGAGCACAGCCACTTCAGACCAGACGGTCAATGGAAGTCAACGCCCTACATCTCAAACGGGAACCTACTTGGTAACCGTTGCGCAAGCACTCAAAGATCTATACGCCCTCGAGTGGTTGCGGATCTCGGGGCGAGGACAGCGATGGTGGTGGGCGCAGAGACTACGAGCTTGAAGCAGAGGCGCAGCCTTGAAGCATACCCAATTATTCGCTCAAATTCAGCTATTTCCGCCGCCAGGAGCTGATTTCCGCTGTCGCACCTTTTTTTTCCGGCATATATTATCAGCGGTCAGGTGGGACTTTGTTTCTACGTTTCTCACCAACTAGTTTAACCTCCATTCGTCGGGGTATCTTTTTTTTTCTTCCTGATTACTTGAGTGAAACATGATTGTAATGCCTCCTCAGCTGAGCCGCTTGGCTGATTCAAAAGTCCGCACCCCTTGCCGCGGATCTTAAAGGTGCAGAACTAGGGGTCGTGATTGCAAAAGAAACCCCGATCGAGATTGGCTTCGATTATGGGGCGTTGAGAATCCTGACACTCTTTAAAGAAGAGGACCTCAGAAAACGTTGTCGGCGTCGTTTGTGGCACAGGCTAGGCCGGGCTGGTATTGCGCTAGTTGGTTGCCGGTAAGGCTTCAATCTTTCGAGATTGGCGAGATATGGGGATGGACTTGAGTGTTGGCTTTGTCGGCAAAAATTGAGTCCAGAGTTGAGACATGTAAGTCGGTGTCAAGGAGCAAAGAGGTGTATTGCGAGTCTAACTAGTACATGCTCAAATGTGATCTTGGGTCCTGTTTGCTATTGAGACGAGGTGCTGGTTTGCTATGCCCGCTGTCTTTACAAGTCTTTCCAAATGAGATTGTGGTTAATATATAGCAAGCAAAACCTGGCAGAGAAGGTCTTTTTCTTTTTCAATCTTTAGTCTGCGGTGATGTTGCTAGTGTTGCTCGTACTGGTATGTTTCGGCATCGCGTGCACTTTGTGGCAGTGTCGGCTGCTCGGTAGCCTTGGCGCTGGCTTTTAACTTGTCAATGGAGGGCGGATTGGATGTTGACGCCGCAAAGGTGATACAGAAGTCACGTCATGGGGGGTATTTCCGAGATCGAAATATCTTTGTCCTTGACTGACCCGTCCAGGCATGTATGCGCACTATTAACATGACAACGTTGAAGGCGGTGGAGGAACATCATTGTAGTGTCCACTTCAGTTCTGGCGGGGATTTTTTTGGTTGCTGAGACAGCAGCTTTGCGGACCCCCGATAAGGTCTTATCGCAGCCTTGTATTGGCCTACTGTGCTTTTTGGCGGGGCAGTCCCTGGCTGTAGGCGGGTGGCAGAAAACTTGCTGGACAAAGATTTTTTCCAGAGGCCGCGGCGGCGCAATGTGAAAAAAAAAAAGTGACGCCCTTCCTGCTTCTTTTCTCTCCATCCTTCTTCACACCCTTACCACAACCTCTTCTTTCCTGTACCCGATCTTGGATCCTGTTTCGTTGTAGACTTGACCTTCTATATACGAATCACTTCTAGATCTTCTCTCTTCTTTCCTTCACCTTCTTCACATCTCCATCTTCAAAATGGCTGGCATTTCTGGTCCCGTCTATGGCCTCGAGGTCCCTCCTGGCGAGATCCTGATTCCCGCCTCCATGGACTTCCCTGCCTCTGTAAGTTGTGTATAGTAGCCCGGCCGCAATTGCGCTTGCATCGAGCATTTCATGCCGCTGCATTGGCCCGCGCCACGACCGTTACGTCGCCAATTAGATCCGAAGCTAACTTGGTACCTGAAAGTTCCGCATTACCATGGCTGCTGTTGACCCTACTGAGGAGCCCGAGGCTGATGAGGATGGCAACATCCCCAAGATTCCTCGGTCTACCCTCCGTCTCGTCAAGCGCGCTTTCCCTGGTCTCGATGAGGACGAGGACGACGAGATGGATGATGAGTACCTAAAGGCTCTTCTCGCTGCCTCTGACGACGATGACGAGGATGATGAGGAGGAAGAGAACGGCGGCCCCAGCGACCCCGCCAAGTCCAAGAAGTCTAGCCAAGCCGCTGCCATCAAGAAGCTCCTTGCCGCCACCCAGGACGATGATGATGATGAGGACATGGAGGATGCCCCCACCAAGTCCAAGTCCAAGTCCAAGGGCAAGGGCAAAGCCGCCGAGGAAGACGATGATGATGATGAAGACGACGAGGACGAGGATGACTCAGATGACGAAGAGGGTGCTGACCTTGAAAACTTTGTTATTTGCACCCTTGACACCGAGAAGGTAAGCCTGAAAGCCGCAGTCTAGCCACCTATCCCCGCTAACTCTTTACAGAACTACCAGCAGCCCCTCGACATCACCGTCAACCAAGGCGAAAAGGTCTTCTTTGTCGTGACCGGCACCCACACTGTTTACCTCACTGGTAACTACATCATGGATGACGACGAAGACGACTACGACGAGGATGATGATGATGACGACTACGATCACTCCCCCGATGAGCTCGAGTACGCCCTGGGTGAGGACGACGATGATGAGAGCGACGACCTCGACGATGTTGCTGATCCCCGTATCACCGAGGTCGACTCAGAGGATGAGGAAGCGCCTCAGCTGGTCGATACCACCAAGAAGGGCAAGAACAAGCGCTCTGCCGACGAGGCTGAGAACCTTGATGAGCTGATTGCCAAGGACGGTGCCAAGCTCTCCAAGAAGCAGCAAAAGAAGCTCAAGAACAACCAGGGCGAGGCTGTCGCTGCTGACGACAAGAAGGACGCTAAGAAGGTTCAATTCGCCAAAAACCTTGAGCAGGGTCCTAGCGGCTCTACCAAGACTGCTGTTGGTGTCAAGGTCGTTCAGGGCGTCACCGTTGACGACCGCAAGATTGGCTCCGGCCGCGTTGTCAAGAACGGCGACAGCGTCGGTGTCCGCTACATTGGCAAGCTCCAGAACGGCAAGCAGTTCGATGCCAACAAGAAGGGCAAGCCTTTCACCTTCAAGGTTGGTAAGGGTCAGGTCATCAAGGGTTGGGACGTCGGTGTCGTCGGCATGTCGATTGGTGGCGAGCGTCGCCTGACTATCCCTGCCAGCCTCGCCTACGGCCGCCAGGCTCTGCCCGGAATTCCCGCCAACAGCACGCTGACGTTTGACGTCAAGCTGCTCGAGATCAAATAAACGCATGGCGTCTGTTTTGTAATCTCGTGTTTCCTTTGTATCAATAGCCTTCTCACCAGAATTGCTGAGTTTAGGCTGGACATTTTCGGGCTTGGAGTTTACATGTTGTTATCTATCATGCAATCAAGAGCCTGGCGCGTGCATCAAGGGGCTTCAAGGTTCCGAGGTGGTGTCAAGGCGAGGACTTGCATTGCATGGGTTGGCGTATATGTCATTACTTTGTGTATCATCTGTCCTGCTGGTAGGCCTCGTAGGCTAGCTAGCCTTGTCTAGACGCATGCCGTCATGAATAAAAGTTGAATTTAGATGTTTTGATTGACTTGAACCGTTTGTCTAAGATTTTTTACATTTGGCCTTTGGCGCTCAACCGCGTTCTCTCAGTGTTTTCATTCGGCAGTGCAAGAGCTGCTTACATGCCTCCTTCCTTGCAGGAAAGCCATTTCGCGCGGCACTACCTACTTCTAACATTCTTGACATGACGCATTGCTTTTCTTTCTTCACGTCATCCCAATAATCGTCATTCCTTTTTTAATTAACAGTTATAGTCCACCGTCCAGGATCGCGCACATGTCGGCGCTGGCGCTCGTGGGCAACCAATATTGATTGTATAGGAGTTTCGCTAACCACAGTCTTGTCAACCCGAGGCATTCTTCTCTGTCACAATGGAGAGTCCGGAGGCAGTCTCGGTTGATTCGCCCAACTATGGCTTGGTTTCTGTGGATTCGGAGATGCTCAAGCTGCGACGAGCCAGTTCTCGGGTATGGTCAGACTTGAGAGGAGCATTCAAAGCAATTGGCAAAAGTACGGTGTATGACGATGAAGGACAAGCGGCAAGTCTAATTCGAGTAACAGACTCTCATAACTCGAACACTATCGAATACCGACCCGAGGACGCCCAGTTGGTGCCCATGAAACATGATGACAGAAGCCAAGAGCTGCACTCGTTAAACAAGGATAAGGCCATGACGCCAGGTGAATTAGTGAAGCGACTACGACTCGACACTTTCGGCATGACACCCAGCACTACAGTCATTCTTCGCAGTTCCCCGTCACGAAACCGGCGTCGACGCAGCTCGGCGCAAGCCCTCAATATCATGTACACGCAAATCGGAGCTGACTCGACGAAGAATTTTGTCAACCAAATGCCAGAAGATACCACGTCGTCTCGCAAGGCATCGATGGAGTCGTTTGTATCTATCTCGAATCGAGAAGGACTGAAGCAGCGCAGCACTCACAGGTTTCTACGTGCCAGGTCGAACCCAGAATCCCTGACGACGATCAAGGAGTCATGTCAGCATACTTTCAAGCCCACGATTCTGACGACGGAGAAAGCCGCTGCCATCAAGATTAGTGTGGAAACTTACTACAACGAACTGTTGACGATACCAAACTCACGGCTCCATCGGCGACATTATTTGGAGGCGCAGCTCTACTACCGTCCACAAATGTCCATGGAGAACAAGGACGCGATCCGGCGCGCATTCTTCTACCAAGAATCATGCTACCTCCGGTATTGCCGCGTTTTGAAGGCGCAAAGTCAAGTGAGACGAAGGATGAAGACGAATGCGCATTCCCGGCAAAACTTTGAGCCCGTTCAGGTCTTGGGCAAGGGCAGCTTTGGGGTGGTGCGACTAGTTCGGGAGAAGAAGACGGGCACTCATGCGCCGTCGCAAGTGTTTGCCATGAAGGTGATTCGAAAATCCGAAATGCTTTCGAGCAGCCAAGAGGGTCATTTGCGTGCAGAACGGGATTTTCTTGTCGCAGCAGAGGGGTCAAACTGGTAGGTTTAGCAGGTAGCCATGTTGATGAAGCTGACGTTGGTAGGATTGTACCACTTGTAACGAGCTTTCAAGACTTTACCAATCTCTATCTGGTGATGGAGTACATGCCCGGTGGTGACTTTTTGGGCTTGCTGATGCGTGAGAATCTGCTGCACGAAACGATTGCTCGATTTTACATTGCGGAAATGATTTTGGCTGTGGAAGAAACGCATCGACTCAAGTTTATCCACCGCGACATTAAGCCAGACAATTTTTTGATATCAGCTTCCGGGCATCTCAAGATATCCGACTTTGGACTCGCCTTTGACGGCCATTGGTCCCATGATGCGGCATTCTACAGCTGGCACAGACATTCTTTGTTTCAGCACTTTCGTCTATCAACAGCCGGGGATGCCACGACTGGCGATGCAAATGCCAACAAAGGCCGGGCTGGGAAGCATGCACCGCATGAGCAAAACAAAGACTTTCACACTGCATACAGCAACTTGAACCACTTGAACCCGCGCAGTAGCACCAGATGCCGTGCAACTGCGTACTCGGTCGTGGGCACGAGCCAATACATGGCGCCAGAGGTGATTGCGGGCGGAGGTTACGACGGAAGATGCGACTAGTGGAGCATTGGCATCATTCTGTTTGAGTGTCTGTATGGCTTCACGCCATTTGGAGCAAGCAAGGGCAGAAAGGAAACGAAGCAAAACATTGCGGTAAGTAGGGTTGCATGTAGGGTGAACTGAGCTGACTGTGTGTTTGCCACAAGAAACACAAGGAGATATTCTGTTTCCCGTCCCGACCAGCCGTCAGTGATCGGTGCAAAGACTTGCTCTTTTGGATGATTCAAGACAAGGAAAACCGAATCTGCTCGAAGCGGTATCAGCACAAAGATCGATGTCCACCCGGGCCAAATCGGATGACGGATTTGTTTAGGCGACATGTGTTTCCAGATGATGCCGAGGACATTAAAGATCACAGATGGTTTAAGCATTTTGCTTGGGACCAAGTACCAAACATGACGCCACCGTTTGTGCCCAACATATCCAGTCCCGAAGACACGCACTACTTTGAGGAGTCGGAGGCATTTGACGACTGGTCCGAGTCAAACCCGGGTGCTTGCCCGACGCCCGACGAAGTGCACAACATTCTGCGAGACTTTCGCCAGTACGTGCAACAAGTGGCAGTGGGACTTGTGGCTGAGCCGTATAACTCGTCTAGCCTCCGAATGATTGATTCCGAGTTGGAGAATTCGCCAGAATTATCAGAGGGCGAAAAGCAGATGCTCAAGCGCTTCATCAGGATGTATGGACGGCGACAGCGAAAACGGTCACGGGACGTGCTGCTGCGAGATGGCAAGATCAAGGATGTGGTGATGGAAGTGAGGAAGTCGTCGGCATTTGTGGGATACTCGTGGCGACGAATGCCTCCAGGCGGATTCATGATGCCAGAGTTGCAGCAATGAGAGGTTCTTTGGCAATGATGTGATGACGTCTTGCGCTTGCTTGCTGCTTGCTTGCTTCGCTGGAGTAGACGCCACGTTGCAAGGGTTTGATTTTTCTTCAGCGCAGTTTAGAATGTATTAATTCAAAAGAGTTATTAATATTATACATTAATGCAGCTGGGCCATCGTACAGTGACCAACTTGACCGAGTACTACAAACCAGGAGGTCCGAACTGTACCTAGGTAGTCATCATGACTGAAAAGGCTGACTAACCGCCGCCAGGATGGGCCAGCCTCACAACGCTACGTGGTCCCCAGCTTTCGACATTGCTACAGATGACATGACTATTCTGCCATTCAAGATTACAAGTCGACCCGGTTCTCATCGCTTCAATTACGATTCTTGCCCCTTTTACCAAGACAACAGCGCCTCGCCACGCGCGCGCGCCAACGCTCAACGAAGCCTCACGCCACGCCCAGAGGTCGTCAAGCTTACGCTGGGTGGCTGAGCCTCGCTCGCATTACTTACTTGCCTCCTTCAATCAATTCCTACGAAACCAAACCCGAAAAACAAAAAAAAAAAAAAACGAGCGCACGACATTCAGTAGCGTTTCATTCGCCATGGCGCAAATACTTCAGGATATCATTTACTCATTGGGCAATTGCCTGAGCTGCTTCCCAGGCTCCCCCACACTCAAAGTCAACAGCCGCAGTTTCAAGATTTTGCAATTACTCGGCGAGGTAAGCTTTCTCTCTCTCTCTTCTTTTTCTTTTTGCATTCTCGCGCGCGCGTTGTCTACAAAAGCTAACCGCATCAAACATCACCAGGGTGGCTTCTCCTACGTCTATCTCGTCCAGGACCTATCCACCAAAGAACACTTTGCCCTCAAAAAGATTCGCTGCCCCTTTGGTGCCGAGTCTGTCCAGCAAGCCATGCGCGAGGTCGAAGCGTACCGCCTCTTCCAGCACGTTCCCAACATCATCTCCGCCATTGACCACGCCGTCGCGACTGAACGCGGCGGCAGTGCCGACGACGCCGCCAACAAGACCGTCTACGTTCTGCTGCCGTATTACCGCCGCGGCAACCTCCAGGACATGATTAATGCCAACCTCGTCAACCACGCGCGCTTCCCCGAACGCCACCTCTTGGCCCTGTTCCTCGGCGTGTGCAGGGCCCTCCGCGCCATGCACGACCATCACGCCCCGCCGGCGGAGCGCATGGAAATGGGCCACGAGGCTGACAACGATCCGGGTCCGAGTAGTAGTAGTAGCCGCAGCAGAGGCGGCGCTCGCTCGTCTACGAAACGCACAGAGCAAGACGAGGAGACGGAGCAGGAGCGTCCTCTGATGGAAGCGGAAAATCAGATTGCGCAGGGCGGCAAGATCAAGTCATATGCGCATCGCGACATCAAGCCAGGTTTGTTCCTCCTCCCCCGCTCCCCCTCCCTTCAACAGGAATCAAACTGCTTACACTTCCCTTTTTACCCCCCTCCAGGCAACATCATGATTGACGACTCCGGCTCGAACCCTATCCTCATGGACCTCGGCTCCGTCGCGCCCTCGCCCATGCCCGTCACCTCGCAGTCCATTGCGCTCCAAATCCAGGAAACCGCCGCCGAGCACTCCACCATGCCCTACCGCGCCCCGGAGCTCTTTGACGTCCAGACCGGCACCGTCGTCGACACAAAAGTCGACATTTGGTCCCTCGGCTGCACCCTCTTTGCCTGCCTCGTCGGCAAGTCGCCCTTTGAGATGCGCTCCGACGAGACGGGCGGCACCCTGTCGCTGTGCATCATGGGTGGCGACTGGCGTTTCCCCGATCAGTCGCCCAATGGCGCCAGGCGCGTCAATAGCATCCAGGTGGCCAAGGCAAAAGCCGCCGGGGCACCTGGCGCAGGTGCAGGGGCGGGAGAGGGCTCCTCTTCTGGAGAAGCCGTTATTAGCGAGCCCATTCGCGAAATTGTCCGTGCTTGTCTCAAGGTTGAGCCGGCGGAGCGGCCCGATATACATCAGCTCATCACCATGGTGGAAAATGCTATTCAAAACCTGCCTGGTGGAGATGCAAACTCGTGATCTGACCAACGTACATACATTGTACAAGTATATTACCATAGCTGCCCTTTTTTTTTTTTTCGCAAGCCCATAGTCGCCTTTCGAACGGCCCATCACGAGCGTTTACTTGTTTTTTTTTATCCAGGATAACCACAATAGCCTTAGGAATGTGTATTAATCATATTTACTCGGGATAAAGGCCTAACAATGGTACAACATTCAATTCATCGATCCCTCCGCGCATTTCTCAGGGCAGTGCTGCTTCAACTTCCGCGCATGCGCACCCTACTTCATTGTCGCCCTACAGCTGAAGCTTAAAGGTGGCCACCTCAAACGGTCGCAGTTTAATTGCAAACTTGCCGCCGCTAAAAGGCACGTCGTCGCCTTCGTCCTCGAGAAGGTTGCACTTAGACACGCGCTTGACGTCAAAACTCGTCTCAATGGTGCCTCGGCTGTGACCACCGAGCGACTCATACACTCTGACAATGACACTCTTTCCGGGGTTGACGCAAAGACCCTCCCGACGGCTCACATCCTCGTCATCGTGGCCGCGTTTGATGGTATCCAAAATCAGGGAAGCAGACTCATCGACATTAACCAGTCTGATCGGGGCGCTGCCGAGGCTGTCAACAGTGGCCTTGGGCGCCGAGAGGACTTTGAGGGGCGTGTTGAAAGCATAGCCGGCTCGAACGGTGGCTGACGAGAGCGCACCCTTGTGAGGGAAGATGGCCCAGCGAATAGTATGTTTGCCCATGTCAGCATGCTCATCTGGCGATTTGGGCGAGCGCAGAAGAGACAGGCGCATCACCTTGCCCGCCGTGGCAAAGCCGTATTTGCTGTCGTTGAGAATCGAAACACCATAGTTGTGCTCCGACAAATCGGCAAACTTGTGGCAGCACACCTCAAACTTGGCCATATCCCAACTGGTGTTGTAGTGGGTGGGACGTTTGGTAATACTGTATGCAGTCTCATAAGAGGCCTCACTGTTGACAATGTTGACGGGGAACTCGACTTTGAGGAATTTGGAGTTTTCATGCCAGTCAACCTCGGCTGAGCACTCAATCCACGAGGGCTGTCCCTTGAGGGAAGCGGAGAGGCTAATGTACGCCTTTATGGAGCTTTGCTTGCTTATCTGAATATCCGTTACCAGCGTCACCCGGTGAGGCTTCACTTCGTGGATGCGAGTCGCGCCATATTGCAAGTTTTTCTTGGTATTGAGATGATAAACCTCGACATCCCAGGCCTCCCAGTAGATGGGGATATCATCAAAGATGACATACTTGTTTGCCTTGCCGCCCTTTTCGACAATCTCGCGGTCGTTGAGGCGATCATGGAGAGACGTGATGCAGCCACCCTCAACTTCCACCCGAAAGTGCTCGTTCTGTAGAACGAATTGATCCCTGGAGACTTGGCGAAGGGTAACACCAGGTTCAGTGCCCTGGGACTTGAAGGCACGGACGGGAAGTAGCTGGCCATCTCCGCAGGCGACGCCAACTTCGGTCTCAGAAATCTCGACAATTTCCTTACGGTGCCAGGGTAGTGTGTTGAGAACGACGGGTTCGTGGGCAGCTGAAGAACGGACATCGGAAATGTTGAGGCTCTGGTAAATTTCCTTCAAAAGAGAGTGACCAGTCTTGAAAACTTCGGCGTAGAGCTTGTCCGTGTCGTCATAGCACATCTCGATGGAGCTGCCGGGAAGGCAGTCGTGGAACTGGCAGAGCAGGACCGTCTCCCACATGTTATCGATATCTTCAGTAGGATACTTGTAGGACTTGTTCTTAATGGAGGCAATGGTGGCGAGCTGCTCGATATCGCGGAGTATGACCTCGGCCTTGCGGTTGTAGTACTTGTTATTGGCCTGCGTGGTATAGGTGCCGCGATGAAGCTCAAAGTACAGCTCGCCGTACCATGTGGGGAAGGCGTCGGCCTTTGCCGTGAGGCGATCGAAAAAGTCATCGACAGAAAGACCAAGTTTGAGCTTGGGAATGCCGCCAATGGTGTTGCTGATGCCGGCGCAACGGCGCAACTTCTCGAGGTGTTGCCAGGTGGGACCACCACCACCATCACCCTTGCCGAAGACGAGGAGCGAAGAACTGTCTGTGCGCATCGTCTTGTGCTTGGAGATGCTCTTGCGAATGTCGCTCAAGTTGGCCTCGGAGGTGTACGTCTCCGAGGGAGGCATGTGGCAGATGACTTGGCTGCCGTCTGGGCTGACCCACATGAACGTGGTGTGTGGAAAGGTGTTGATGTTGTTCCAGCTTAGCTTTTGGGTCATGAAGCGATCCATGCCGGCAAGGCGGCAGAGCTGTGGCAGCTGGCTCGAGTAGCCAAAGGTGTCGGGCAGCCAAAAGGTGCGGCTGCGGGAGCCAAACTCGGACTCAAAGAAGCGTTGGCCGTAGAAGAATTGGCGGAGGAGTGATTCGCCACTGGGCATATTGGTGTCGTGCTCAACCCAGCTACCACCGATGGGATGGAACTGGCCCTCCCTAACCTTGGCCTTGACACGTTCAAAGGCGCGAGGGTAGAGAGTCTTTAGCCACTTGAACTGCTGGGCCTGGGAGCAGGCAAAGTGGGCTTCGGGGTAGCGGTCCATGAGATCGCACTGGCTGGACCAAGATCGGGCAACCTTGCGTTTAGTCTCGGCAAAAGGCCAGAGCCAGCAGGTGTCAATGTGGCAGTGGCCGATGCCAAAAACGGTGGGGTCCTTGCCCACCTCGTAGACGCGGTGAGAGTCGACATCGGGGCCGATGACTTGTTGAGCAATCTTGCGGCACTTGAGAATAGAGTCCTGGTTATCGACCTGGAAAGTATCAATAATCTTCATGGCGACAGCCAAAGCCTTGTTCTGTTCAGCCGAGTCCCCGGGGAGCTCGCGGGCAGCATCACCAATCTGCCAGATGTCGAAGAGAAGCATGCGGGCCTGATAGTTGACGGCGGCAATGTTGGCTTTGGAAACGGTAAAGTATCTGTTGGGATCGGGGGGGGTGTTGTCGGTGGTGCCATCGGGGGCGTTGCCAAACATGCCGTTGCAAGCCATCTCAATGTAAATGACATGCTCCTTGCCGTCGCGAAACTCGTCAGGGATGACCCACTCGATACGATCGCCGTTTCCAGTGAGGCCTTGGAGCGGCATTCCATCGTCGGTCCATACCATGCCCTCATTGTTCGCATCCCATTCGAGAATGACAAACTCCTCGTCGTTGAGCGCCTGAGGAACGGTGACTGTGACGTGGAACCAATGCGTGGTCCAGGAAGGGCCGAAAGCATCACCAATATGAGCTTTCTTGAACTCGTGGGAAACGGCTTCCTGGAATGAGGGACGGTCCTGGCCAGGGGCAGACCAGACGGCGAGCTTGATGTTGGGCTCACCCGAGTAGCGGGCATTGTACATGTTGCTGAAAAGTGTCAGTAGGAGCAGGTGCAAAGCAACAGCGGGTCAACTTACGCCAAGAGATTGACTTTTTCATATTGTCCAGGCTTGTAGAAGGGCTCGATTCGGCCTTGAAGAATACTCGTCTTTGCTACGCCGACGGGCTTGTCGGCGTAGACAGGGTAGGCACCCCTGCTGTTGTGATCGTGGCCGCCACCCATAGTATCAACTTCGAAAGCGTGGCCGGGTGCAGGAGGAGCGGATCGGTTGGAAAGACGACGAAGTCGTGGCGGTAAAGGATGCGAAAGGCCAGAGGCGGTAGAATGGCGCGGGCAGTCGGCTGGTAAGGCGCTGTTGAAGGCGGCGTTTGAACTGTCCAGTCAAGAGGTCAAGTAAGCAATTGGCCGGGAGCGCAAATTCGAATGAATAACAAGACTGAGAAAAGGCAGCGGCAGATAGTGGCTTAATCTCACGCCACCGAGCCTGGGAAACTAGAGAAGGGAGAGGTTGGAAGAAGACAAGTCATGAGGTGGTAATACGAATAAGCCATGGGCCCTTCTGAACCATTGTGGAGGAGCCGAAGAGGGGAACAAGCTGGGGAAGGGAGAGATGCGGGGCCACTAAGCCGAGCGGATCAGTGGGCTTCTCAGTCAGTGGATCAAGCCATGTGGTTGCTTCGAGTGCCTGGAGGTAAATCATAGTGAGCAGCAATGAATGAGAATTTGTCGTGATTTGGTAGTGACTTTGCTCAGAATTAACAGGCCCTGGTTTGTAAACTTGTAATAGTTGCGTGGCTGGTGCTTGAGTAGGGAGGGAGGGGACCAGTGCACGGGAGCCAGGTACATCAAAAGATGGCTTCAGCTTTGCCTTGTCCCTGTTGCTGGGAATTCACCCGTCGGGACTTGCAGGCCAAAGAGAAACTTCTCTCTCGCAGTTGCTACATAGACCTGGTTGCGTGGCTTGCTCTCTTCGCGGGTACGCGCACGACTCTAAGGTAGTTCCAGTGGCTGCGGTAGCGCCCCCAAACTCTGTTCCGGTACCCGAACAGTGGCGTTCTGCCCTGCTGATCTGGCCCCTTGTGCGGTGAGGTGACACCTCGGGATTTGGGACCAAGGCATCTTGTTGGACCTACCTCATCGCAATCCGCTCAAGCATATCGATAGCCGTCATCTTGATGAAGAGTCTATTGAAGAATGTTCAAGGATAGTAAGATTCGGCCGTCGGTCCAAGTCGTGGCTGTTGAGCTAGGGTAGCGGGTAGGGATGCAAGTCATCAATCAGTGCCACGCAGCGTCGATAAACGGCAGCACAACCATAACAGAGAAATGGTAAAAAAAAAAAAAAAAAAGAGGTATAGAGCAATAACAGAGAGGTATCGGTGAGGAGATGATGATTTGTCTAAAATGTAACCGCCTTCTCCTCCGTCGTGGACTTGCACGACTGTACTTCGCTTTCATCGTGGCAGGCGAGCCTACCTGTTACCCTGCTACCTACCTTTATTGCACATTTCGCTATTTCGCTAGCAGGAACCAAACACTGCGTAGTCGAGGAACTCCGATTACTGATTTACGATCGATACTCCAATTTGCGCAAGATACAAAGAAAGCTGGGTAGATCGTAGCTAATTCGCCGTGGAGCGAGTTCTACAGGGGCATGTTGCTCTACTATTTCCCCAGATCATGACACCACGTCGCTCTCCTACAACGTTGTCAATTTATTACAAAGTTCAAGTCACTTTGTCCTTAAATCCACAGAAACATATGATCAACTACATATTTATTCAGCAGTCTGTATCCCTCGCGCGGGGCCTTGATTCCTTCACCACGGTCGTGCTACTTTCAGGTCTGCAGGTCACTGTTGAAAGCTACCTCGTGGAAGACCTTCGATAAATAGTTTTCCATAATTTCCCTTAGCATTTCCGTTGAATGCCCAACCTTAATTAAGACCTGAACATCATCGCTGGGATATTGAAAATTTGCTCCTCAAGAACGGCGGCAACGCTCGCAAACCTCGCACCAAAACATGGCTTCAGCGGGTCTTGGCCACCACACACCACTAAAAAACTCACCAGCAACATCACACAGGGATCTCGACGCGTAGCATCGATTTGATGTTCCGCAGACGTGGTACCCATGCGATCCGGACTCTGTCAAGTCGTCGACCATGGATAACAGCACGCATCTTCCCAACCTGCGTCCAATCATCATGCTGCTGGTTGCCCGTTATTCCTGTCGTGACGCACGTCAGGGGCAAAAAGACCGTTACTACGATGCAGCTGTCCGATCTACCCCAGGGCGCCGTGCAGTCGGATCCCGTACCTGCAGAGGAAGAAAAGAATGTGCCTACATACCCTACCGTGGTGCTGCAGGCAAGGCGTAGCATGGATAAGTTTGATAATTGCGTGCTGTTGACTCGCGTGGGTGGCTTCTACGAGCTGTACTTTGAACATGCCGATGAGTATGCGCCGTTGCTCAATCTGAAGCTGGCCAGCAAAAAAACGAGTGCTGGCCCAGTTTCTATGGTAATTCTCCTCTTCCTCTTCCAACTTTTCAGCGTCAAACACGACAACTGACAAGCCGCAGGCTGGGTTTCCCTTTTTCCAGCTGGACCGCTATCTCAAGATTCTCGTCCAGGACCTAAACAAGTACGTGGCGGTGGCCGAGGAATTCCCCAACAATGCGGAAGAAAAGATCAAATCCGGAGGCCTATTGCACGATAGAAGAGTTGCTCGCATCATTACGCCTGGCACTCTCATCGACGAAAATTTCATCGACCCCCATGCCAACAACTACGTCATGGCTATCCATGTGTCCAACCAAACTGGTGCTGCATCTGATGACAGTGTTTCCCTTGGCTTAGCATGGCTGGATCTCTCCACCGGTCACTTCTTTACACAGCAGACTGAACTAGCATCGCTCGGCTCAGTCTTGTCTCGAATCGCTCCGAGGGAGATTGTCCTGGACGAAGACCTCGAGTCGCAAAGGGAGCACGACATTTTCGCCATCCTCGCCGAGGACAGACATCTCATCACCTACTCTTCTCCAGGAGAACTAAATAATATTGCAGACTGGAGTGATATGCTCGAATCAGACATTCCACAGGCAACCCGCGAAAGCTTCACCCCAGACGAGGTCAGCGCCGGACACTTGGTCCTCAATTATGTCACAGACAGGCTACGGGGCCTGAGCATGAAATTACAGCCTCCCTTACGCCATGAAAACATGCAAATCATGACAATCGATAAAAACAGCTTGCGCGCTTTGGAAATCAAGCAGACAACCCGCGATGGATTCTTTCGCGGCAGCCTCCTGCACGCCATCCGTCGGACTGTCACCAAGAGTGGCTCACGATTGCTCAACGAATGGCTCAGCGCACCGTCCACTTCCACAGACGTTATTACTTCCCGACAAGACTTGGTTGCCCGCTTTGTTGCATCGCCCGACCTTTGCGACCTCATCGTGACACTACTCCGACGTAGTCACGACTCGCAGCGGCTGGTGCAAAAGTTTGCGCTCGGGAGGGGGGACGCGGACGATCTCATGGGCTTGGCAAACACAATTCAAGCCACTGCAGATATTGTTCGTCTTCTCAAGAAAGCAGTCGCTGAGCCTTCTTCGCAGTGTCTGGCGACTCTCACAAGGCGCATGGAGCTTCAGGAGCCTCTTACACTCGCTCGTCGCATCACAGAGGCCATCGACGAGGACGGCATTGTGCTGCAGCACGAGGCCGCTGAATCAGAAGCGAGTCAACTCATGGCCCTAGCCGAAGGCATCGTGGCCGCAGAGGGTTCCGCCGAAGACGCCTCGTCATTGCCCAAGGGTAAGAAGAAGCGGCCAACGACCATCAAGGAATACTACGCCGAAGACAACGATGCATGGATCATGAAACCGGAAGCAAGCCCGACCTTGAGCAGTCTACATGAGCAGCTGGCTTCACTTTTGGAAGAACGCGAAGCTCTCGGCGAGACTCTTCGTGAGCGTCTTGGCGCACCAAGCCTCACTCTGAAATGGACGCCTGGTTTGGGCCACATTGCGCACATCAAGGGTAAAGACGCCAAGAACCTCACCAACATTCGCGCCTTATCTTCCAGTCGCTCAACACGCTCCTTTCACCTGGCTGAATGGACGGCTCTTGGTCAGCGTCTCGACCAGACGCGCTTTCAGATCCGACGCGAGGAGCAGCGCGTCTTCCAGTCGCTCAGAGAGCACGTCGTCATCAACCTCGTCAAGCTGCGTCGCAACGCAGCCGTCCTTGACGAGCTTGACATTGCCACGTCCTTTGCCCGGCTGGCCGTCGAGCAGAATCTGCTGCGTCCCATCCTCAATAATTCAACAGCACATACCATCATTGGCGGCAGGCATCCAACCGTCGAGGGCGGGCTGGTGGAGCAGGGTCGCAGCTTCGTTGAGAACGATTGCTTGGTCGGCAATCCCTCCGCCGGTTCTCTCTGGCTCATCACCGGACCAAACATGGCTGGCAAAAGTACGTTCCTGCGCCAAAATGCGCTCATCACCATCTTGGCGCAGATTGGATGCTACGTGCCGGCTTCGTACGCCGAGCTCGGCATCGTCGACGCCATCTTCAGCCGCGTCGGCTCCGCAGACAACTTGTACCGCGACCAAAGCACGTTCATGGTCGAGATGCTCGAGACGGCGCACATTTTGAAGCACGCGACGCCCAGGTCCTTTGTCATCATGGACGAGATTGGACGGGGCACCACACCAGAGGACGGCACGGCCGTGTCATACGCTTGCCTACACCACCTCGTTGCAGTCAATCAGTGCCGTACGCTTTTTGCAACGCACTTTCATTCCGTCGCGGATCTCGCCGCAGCCGACGGACTCTGCGACCCCAGCCACGGCGCGGTGCAGCTGTATTGTACAGACATCGAGGAGGATGCGGACGGCGGCTTTGTCTACGTTCACAGGCTGCAAAGGGGCATCAACCGCCAGAGTCATGCGCTCAAAGCCGCCAGACGAGCTGGGATGCCGGAGACGACACTACGAACAGCAGAACGAATTTTAAAGAAGATGGATGCACATTGAGGTGGGCCTACGCAGTGTACTTGTTTGAAATGGGATGGAATTTGGCGACGCAATGGCATCATGTATGTACTATAACATCTTTTCCTGGTTAGCAATGATACCCTTTGTCATATAAACGGCATGATTGAGAAAAAGGGCGCGCGTGGGTAATCGGTCATAGGGTGGTGATGTGTGTGTCATCAAGAAGATTCAGGGTTAAAAAGCTCTTGAACGTTTTCATAATCTTTCCGAGATTTTGGGAACCAATGTGCAAAAAGGAGATATAGACTGACCTTTGTAGAGTAGTGCGTCGCGAATCCATCCAAAAGACTTCAACATGCACTCAGGGCAATGGGCGACATGGGACAAATCCTCTCGAGGAAACCCGCCTCGCAGATTTCGATTGTATTTTGTTTCGTGTCATCATATCATCATATCGACAGCAAATTATACAGCTGCCGGTGACATGTGGCCTCGATACCATTCATCTTCCTGATGCGATTCCAACCGAAAACCCCGAGTCTGTCGTTCGCCGAGGTCAAGTGACTGCGTTTAGTCGCTACAAAAAAGGTTAGCCATAAATTCACACTCAAAAGCTGCGGGTGCACGAACAAGAGACCACCGAAATCGGCGTCGGAATCCTCAGCCTCAGACTCCTCCTTGGCAGCCTCCTTGGGGGCCTCAGCGGCGGCGCCGCCGGCAGCGGCGGCAGCGGGAGCGGCAGAGGCGTAGGCGTCGGGGTTGGCGATGCGGTCCTTGAGCTCGTCAATCTCGGGCCAGGAGAACTCAGTCTCAATGGCAACGGAGATGATGTTCTTGTACGCGTTGACGACGGAGTGCATGACCGAGGGCAGGGTGGGGAAGTTGATGGCGAGGGAGATGCAGGCAATGGAGCTGATGCAGCTGGTCAGGGTCTTGAGGAGCTGCTCCTCGCCGACGTCGAGCACGCTGGGCTCGAAGCACTGGCCCTCGTCGTAGACCTGCGCAATGCCCATGCCGAAAGTAAAGGGCGAGATGTTGAGCATGTTGAGCAGGGTGGCCTCGGAGGGGCCGACCTTGAGGCCCTTCTCGACGAGCTTGAGATCGGTCGTGATTTCAATGGTACCACGCGCAATCTTGGTGGGCACGTTGAGGGCCTGGAAGAAGGATGTCTTGCCGGGCTCCATGCCGGTGTTGCCAGCGGGCACCCACACGTCGATGGGGGCGAGGGCACCGGCACGGGCGGGCGCGGCGACGCGGTTGGAGAGGACAATGTCGCGGATCTCCTTGAGATCGTCGTTGGTGAAGACGAAACCGACGTTGCCCTTGACAAAGGGCAGGAGACGCTCGTACTCGGGGGTGTCGTTGATGAAACCCTTGAGGGCACGACGAACCTGTCAAGAAGTGTTAGCAGGACACACGACTTGCGCACAAACACGCATTGGATGAATTGAGCCATACCATGGTGTTCTTGCCCATCAGCACAACACCCTTGCCGCGGAGGGAGTGGCGAATCTCGTGCATCTGCTGAGACGTGACATTGTCAATCTCGACAATGAAGATGGACTTGTACTCCTCGAGCAAGCCCTTGAGCTTGTCGAAGTAGCCGGCCTTGTTTGCGGTTTTGCCCCCCATGACTTCTTATTGTATAAGGCAGGTTGTTTAAGGGCAAAAGGAACTGAAATGAGTGGTTAGGTGATGGTGATGGTTGTCGTCGGACGTTGTGCAAGAAAAGAGCCGCCTGCTATGCATGTAGCCCACACAATAGTTTTCTTCTCACCGTCATAATTTTTCTTTCTTGCGCCAACGAATTACCGCTTCGTTAGCGAGAAATGTGTGGACGCCCCACTCGTTTTCCTTTCTAGGGCTTTTCAAGGAAATTCTGAGCTAGTGTCCACTTTTGGACTAGTGCAGACTGTGCAGCAATAAGTCGAACGGTACGTACCTTTTGAACCAGGAAAGGTACATTGCTGATGTACCTTGTTTCTTGAAGTGAGAAAAGCATTCTTCAAGGTTGGCCTGACTTCTTATATGGAAAAAATAGACGCGCTCATTTGCATCTCACGCCGCGCGTCGGAAAAGAAAAGAAAAATCCGCGCCCCTGACAGGCTAGCATAGCAAACTCAAAAACAAATGAAGATTCCTTACAACTGCCTCCACGCCCGCGGCGGTGTACTCTTTGGAGCTCGTGGCGGCAAGATTCACACATTCAGCCTTGCCGACGGCGGCGCTCACATTGCGACATGGAAGCACCCGGAGTTGGAGACTTGTACAGCCGCAGCCTCCGAAGCTCCTACGACGCTTGGAAATGAGGCCGAGCGTGTAGGAGGCTCTCCCATGGCGGACGAGGCTGAACAGCCACCGTCGAAGCGCCAAAAAGTCGCCGAAGACGACGATGCGCCAAAAAACATGGACGATGAGGACGAGGCAGGCGGCAAAAAGCCCCGGGGCAAGGAACACCGGAAGCCCAAGCCCATTCCTGTCCCTGATCGTCCCGTCATTATTCAATTGACGACCACTGCCGACGGAAGCCACCTCGTCGCCGTATCGGCTCATGACAAGGCGGTTTGGGTCTTTTCACACAATGGCAGCGGCCAGCTCACACAGCTCAGCAAGAGGTAGGCCTTTTGGGGACTCCATGAAACAAAAATGAACCAGCCCTTTGATTAACGGGAAGAAATTGGCATCTAGAGTCATGCCTAAGCGGCCCTCGTCTATTGCGGTGTCGTCTGATGATCAGATCATCGTTGCCGACAAGTTTGGTGACGTCTACGCCATACCACTCATCAAGAGCTCCGAGGCCTACACGCCACCGCAGCAACAGCAGCAGCAGACGGCCGCTTCCTCCATCGCCAGAAAGCCCCGGACCAAGCCCGCCGCCACGGTCCTCACCGTGCACTCCAAGGGCAACCGCGCCGCGCTGGCCGCGCAGCAGCGCGAGATCGAGAACCCGACCAACGGCCCGTCCTCGGGCGCCAAGGCCGCCGTGAGCCCCGACTTTGCGCACACGCTGCTGCTGGGCCACGTCTCCATGCTGACGGCGCTCGTGCTGGGCCAGGACGCCCAAGGCCGCCGGTACATCATCACGGCGGACCGCGACGAGCACATTCGCGTGTCGCGGTACATGCCGCAGGCGCACGTCATCCACGGCTACTGCCTCGGCCACGGCGAGTTTGTCGGCGCCATGGCGATCCCGTCGGCGCGCCGTGGGCTTCTCGTCTCGGGCGGCGGCGACGAGGACCTGCTCGTCTGGGACTGGATCAGCGGCGCGCTCCTGTCGCGTACGAGCATCCTGACGCCGGCTCAGCAAGTCTCGCCGCAAGCCGCAAAGGTGGCCGTGTCTAGGCTTCTCGCTCTCGAGTACCCTTCTGAAACCGGCACACAGACGCACGTCGTCGCAATCTGCGAAGGGTAAGTCGCAAATCGTAAAAGAAAAGAAAAAAGTCTGCGCTCATCCTCTCACCCACCTGTGACTGACATACATTGCCCTTCGCAGCATCTCCGCCATTTTCACGTGGCAGCTCCTCGCCGACAACACCCTGACCAAACCAAGCATCATCCAACTCCCCGGAAATCCCCTCGACATCACCACTAGTACAACCAGCAGCACCGCGAGCCTTGCCGTGGCGCTGCACATCCCTGAAGGATCCGAGACCACCGTTGCGCAGAGCCTGCACCTCGTCCAGCTCATGACTGACGACCATGGCCGCCTTGCCGTCGACACCATTGCGCCTGTCCGCGACGACCCGCAAGAGGCTAACGAGCAGGAGCAGGATGTCACCGAGGCAGAGGTGCACACGTTGTTCTACACGGTGGAGCATCTGCGCAAACAGCAGGCGAGCGGGCCGGAAGAACGCGAGGGGAGCCAACAAGGAGATGCTGCTGAAGAATAAAAATGCAACACTACCTTATGATACCCCAGCACCGCGAGCAGGATTTGAATACGCATTCTGCAACCGGCTACGACTCCGACCGTAGAGAACACTTCAGCACGCGAACCACGGTGTTGTTGGCGACAGGACAAAGACAAAAACCGAGCAGTCATAATCACAATCATGGTCTAATTCGTGCAACAAGCTGAATGTGTTAGGAAATAATCTATCTTCTCTATAAAAGAACGCCAGATACACGTCAATCCTCTCTTCATTACCCTCATAAGCCATCCATTGGCGAGAAGCGAATGCAGGCCAGCAATCTGGCCCTTTCTTTTATCGCTGCTTTCTGGATGCTCGTCGTCGTCTACCGTCTCTGGCTTGATGGTTACCTGCCTCATAATAGAAAGCATTGTGAAAAGCAAAATGCGCTCGCCGACAGCGCAACACTCGCAGCAAAGAAGAAAATGGGCAGCATGCATTTGGAGTGCCCCGATCCCCGAAGGATTGAACGCAGTAGTACTGGCGTCGCTTGCCATCCATTGCGGAAATGGCCCGAGCCTTCCGACGCTGGGGACTGTTTTCACCGCGATAGATGCGACCGGTCTGGTTTGAAGGAGAAAAAAAACCAGGTGCGCTTTACTGCGAGGAACACTGAACGTTCTCGGCACCACCAAATCCAGCCGGGTGGCGGCCGCGTTGCGCTGAACGCTGCTTCTCCTCTTCCCTCATTTGATATTGCTGTGCGAGAGCCTTTACGATTCCGGTCCTCAAATCGTTCGAAACGTCTTCGAATTCATTTGGTTCGGTCATAGACTCGGCTGGAGGAATGTTCTGCACGGCCGGCGAAGGCAGAGCTTTGCGGAGGGCCTCGAAGGCATTGGGGTCTTGAGTCCAGTTCTTCTCGGGCATTATAACTTCGAAATCGATGTACAGGTTGCCGAAGTCGTGATGACGGTAGGAAGGCATACCCTGACCGGGTAAAACTTTCATGGAGGCTTTTGCGAGTTAGCTCGGGGTCTTGTTTGTTTTCTCCGGATGTAAAGAATATATACCTGTAGTGATCGCCTCGCCCGGGAGGATATCGACGCTCAGCCAGCGATCGTCAAGGTGCTCAATGTAGATGGTACCGCCGGCAAGGGCAGTGACAAGATCGATTTTGCACTTGTAAATCAGATCGTCACCTATGCGCTTGAAGCGAGCGTGGTCCTTTTCTAGAATTTCGAAGACGACGTCACCAGCCTGAATGCCGGGTGCTTGGTCACCATCGCCGCGAAATTCCACACGAGTGCCATGCTGAACACCCTTGTCGACGTGAACATGTAGAACCTTGCGGTCGACAATGGTCTTCTTGCCATGGCACTGTTTGCAACGATCCTTGTCCCTGATCGATTGGCCCTCTCCTTCACAGTCAGGGCACTCGATTTCGAAGATTTGAACCCTGAAACCTAGGTTGCGCTCGACCTGCCTTCTGCCGTTGCCGTGACAGCCTGCGCATGTCTTGGAAGCGCCCTCCTTACCGCCGCGACCGTCGCACTTGGGACAGATGATGGAGCGCTGAAGAGCGAGTTTAGAGATCTTGCCGCGGTAAATGTCCTCGAGAGACACCATGTGTTTGTGGGTAATGGTGGGGGCCTTGCGGACACCTCTGCCGCCACCGCTGTTCCTAAAGCCGAACAGTTGAGCAAAGAGGTCCTCAGCATTCAAGCCTTCGCCACCGCCAGCGCCGCCTTCAAGGCCAGCTTCGCCATACTGATCGTAAATCTCGCGTTTACGGCTGTCGGAAAGAATTTCATAAGCGTGGGATATCTCCTTGAACTTTTCCTCAGCAGCGGGGTTGTTGGCGTTCTTATCTGCGAGTTTGTAAGTTTCCGACGCTTATATATTCGATTAGGGCGCTTTGAGCGTACCGGGATGGAACTTGAGAGCACCGATTTTGTATGCCTTCTTCAGCTCGGCGTCAGTAGCCTGCGGAGAGACCTGTTTCTCGTGTCAGTATGGCGCTACACAGCACAGAGAGATTCGATAACATACACCGAGGGCGTCATAGTACTTGGTTTCTACCGCCATGATGGTGTTCGCGCCGCGGGAAATCGATGATGCAACTGAAGTCGAAGATGATTTGCGGTGCAAGACCGGCCACAGGGGTCAATTTGAGAAACTGTCGACGCAAAGACTGTTGGCACGAATTAGTCACGATACAGAACGAGGTTGTGTTGCGCGAGGCTGTGAGTCGGCGTTCAAGAGAACAAAAAAAAAACAAAGGGTGGAAAGCGAACGGGTGCGAGAACAGGCAAGCACGGGAGACGCTACCAGTGACATGGGACGCAGTAGCCTGAGTCGCAGACGCCGGTTTGCCTCGTCGAGCCGCGAAGGGAGCTGGGATGGGACGAGGGAGGGAGGAAGAGTGAAGAATGCGCGACGATGGCGTGTAGCGTTTCACAGCCTTGATTAAGCGCAACATACCTAGACAGATATGAAGCCTAAGAGGCGCGGCGGCAAGTCAAGAATACCAAAGATGTAGCTTTCGATAGTTTCTCTGAGTCGTCGTTTGATATGGTGATCGCGAGGTTCGGGAAGGAGAAGTCAGGCAGAAAAATCTCGGGGTAATGCAAGATGAGTTTGATCCTTGGCCGAGAGCAAGTTGCGTGAGTTGTGGTGCAAGATTCTTGTTCTTCTCGAGAATGACCAAGAAGATTACAAAAGGAAGAAATCGAGTAGAAGAAGACCGAAGAAAAGTTGCAAACGAAGCCGTGGTAGGTAAATACCCAGCCAGATTTGCGGGATTGGCCAGTGTTGGTGCTTGTGCAACAAAGTCCGCTCTAATTACAGGGCCCTTTAGCGCCTTGCTCCAGCTGATAGTGGAATCTTGGGGTGACGCTCCGGCCTTTCTTCTGCGCCCCATGGAATTCCATCGAAGAACGTCGACCCTGCGGCGGTGCTCATCGTTCAGCCAATCGGAGCGACCTATTCCCGGGGTGCTTACTCCGCAGTACGTAGTGAGCAACCTAGGAACTAGGCGGCTTGGGCATTGCGGAAGTGCCTTCGCCATTTTTGGCGGGGCAGACGCATGCCCAATCTTGTACATGAGTACTAGCTAGGTTGCCTGGCGGGATTGGATGAGTCAGGTATTTGCCTCTTATTTTCCTAGGTACCTTGAAATGGATATTCACAGCCTTCCGTTTTAGAAATCTACTCGTTCAACAGTTACTAACCAGCCATGGCGAGAAGAAAGCAAGAGGCAAAAGAATTACAAAAAAAAGAGGGGTATATTGCTCAACAACAAGAAGCCCGGTACCGAAAAAGCACCCAAATCTGTAACCTCGACAATACCAGCAGTGACCTATGACCTTGCCATCGCCTCTTCATTTGCACCGTGCAGTCGTCATCGCATCGTCCTTCGTGTTGCTTATATACGTGATCCTATTAAAATGCGTCCTCAAAGGGACAGTCGACGCTGTCATGCCCGTCTCGTTCGCACACGGCGCACCACTTTTCCGGATCCATGATGCCGCTCTCCTTGCCCGCCACGGGACCAGACTCCATGGGGTTTGGCATGATCCTAATCGGTGGCGTCGTCTGTGTCGCCGGCTTTGATCGAATCGTAGTGAGGGGAGCGGGCCGGACAGCATCGTCGCCACCGTTAGTATACTGCAAAGTGGGCGGCGCTTTGAGCGTTTCGCGATTCCCGGCCGTGTCGAGGCCGGAATCTGCATGAGAGGCGCTCTTGACGCCTTCCGGACCAAACATGTTTGTGCAGGTGAGAATGTCATGGCCGCTCGTCTCGCAAATTTCGCACCACAGAGCGCTAGTCTCAGAGGAAAAGGAGTCACTCTCGGGCATGGTATCCAACGTGTTGCCCCGACGGTGCGATGTGGTTTCGGGAGAACGTGGCTCCGCGCGGGCGGGAATGACAGTATCGCGAGAATCCCTCAGAGAAGACCTGTGGTTTTGGGAGCTGTTTTGCCCTTGATCTACACCAGTACCGCGGCGTAGATGCTCGATCTCTTGCTCCAGCTCCTCTTGCCTGCTATTCTTCTTGTCGAGGAGCGCCTGGAGTTCTGCAACACGACGCTCCAGATGATCATGACCCGCTCCATTGATTGTAGAAGTGGCCGGGACGTTGAACGAATCGTGTAGCGTTGAACTGTGCTCATCTTGGCCAGGAACTGAATCGCGGCTGAGCGAATGGATAATAGCCTTGAGACCGCGAATCTCGTCCTCCTTTTGTTCTAGCTCTTTCGACATGGCAAAATCGCTTCCGCCAACGGCCTGCCCATCTGGCGAGCCGGATTTGCTCCGTTGGCGACGCAGTTCGGATCTGGTCCTCTCAACCTCTCCTCGTAAAAACTCAGCCTCGCCCCTGGCTTCGGCTTCTCCACGGCGCGCATCCTCGAGTCCCTCTTCTAATTCTTGCACTAGCTCTTCTAGTTGCTTGAGTTGATTGGCGACAGAATCAACATCGACGTTCCTGGACTCGAGCTCCCGAATGTCAGCCATGAGCTCCTCCATGCGCTTTTCATACACACGCTCCGTCTCTGTGCTGGCAAGCTCCAAGGTATCAATTGTGCTTCGAAAATCGGCGCGGTGGGAATCAAACTCTGCCGTGAGCATAGCAATCTTTTCTGTCTTTTCGCGCAGCATAAGGCGCAGCTGTGCAGAGTCCTTGTCGTCCATGCTATTTCTCGCGTGCCTGGGACCGTCTGATTGATCGATCAGGGACTGCAGCTCAACCAAGCTACTCTCCATCTCAGCCAGGGTACTGGCCTGATCTTTCAACTGATTGTCTCGGTCTTCCAGCTGAGCCTTGAGACGCTCAATCTCTTCTTCGTTGGCATTGTTTGCGCGTGAGCCCGGCCGTCGCAGATTAAAGGCCGAGGCCGAGGTGGAAAGTGCGGGCTGTCTCGCAGGCCTTTGTGGTAGAGGCGCAGGATCATCGTCAAAATTCATAACGCCGCCGCCACCCATAGCAGAAGTGCTGCGCTGGCCCAGGTTCAGGCTCTGATCAAGCCGGCCGAATCTTTTGTTTGGATCGCCGGCGGTACCCCTAACACTTTGAGCAAATCGATTGACCGGGCTAGCTTGTCTTGCGGCTTTAGACGGCGACGGAATAGACGGTCGTGGTCCCGGAGTCATCTGAGTTCGGCGGAGGGGCGATTCGGGACGCGGAAGGGACATCCGAGGGCGCTGCTTGAGCTGCGGGCTGGACGCTCTGGCACCCGGCCCAATTGAGGCGCTTAGTTTAGGCAAGGCCGGCATTGGCGGCGTATAGCCTGAGCTTTGGCCAGGGGCTCTTCGATTCGCAGCCGGGGTTGGCGTCGCTGGATAGGCTGCATGGCTGGGTGATTCGCGACGGACAGCTTTTGAGACCGGAACAAAGATACCAGAGCCTGGCACACTGGTGTTGAAGTAGGAGATGCTGTAGGGCCGTCATGTTAGCCAGCGGCAGTAGAAATTAGGCTGGGGTACACTCACCCATCGACATCGCCATTGTTTTTACCGCGGGCGGCAAACTCGCGGTTTAGTTCGATGCCGACGAATTGACCCTTCTTCCCTTGTACGGAACCGACAAAGCGGACGGTGCCCTTGAGGCCGCCAGGGACTTCGACGCCGTCGCCAACGACGACATCGTCAGGGGCGGCAGGCCTGCCGGGGGTGGCGGGGATCATGTTGGAATCGGCAAGGACAGAGTCTATCGCGTAGGTTTCGCTGACATCGGGAATACTGGCGAGGGTGCTGGATGTGAGAGCGGCAAGCGACGTCTTACGCGACAAGGCAGCCGACAGCCTGGAATGAGCGGTAAATGCAGCGTTGAGATTGGGTGTGGAAGCGGAGGGGGCGACAGGCCTGCGCAGGGCGCGACCAAAAGACTTGCGGGTACGGAGGGTGGTGGAAGTTGAAGTAGTTGTTATGGCCATGATGCCCCTGCTTGGGTGGTTTTGGGGGGGGGGGGGGGGCATTTTTTTTTTTTTTTTTTGGGCCTGTGTGCCCCGGTTGGGGGTGTTTTGCCCCCCCCCCCCCCCCCAAAAGAACTGGATGCTAGCAGAAGGGTTCAATGTCGCTCCCCGCCAAGGATGGCTTAGTGGCTTGAATTGATCCGACCAGTCGCTGCAACTGTTTTAACGTTCCAGCGTGGCGCGCCCAGTGCGATTAGCTGCTAGGAATTCCTGTTAGCAGGGTTGCAGGGCTTGTTGTTGCTGCGACAGGCCAAACCGCCCGCTGAAAATTTGCGGCAACACAGCCGGATGGTCGGCCAAGAGGACGGGGGGCGGGGTGGGAGGGAGGGGCGGCATTGGAGGGGCTAACCTTGTTGGTGGTTGGCTGGTACTTACCCAGGTACCTAGGCGACTACCTATCTGGCGTCACAATGTAGATGAATGTATCCGTAGTTCGTAATCGCTTTCAGCTGAATTGCAAATGCCGAGTAGAAAATAAAAACAAAAAGAATGTTGGCCAAAAACCTATGCAGATGGAGTATGTAGACTGACGAAAGAAGAAGAAGAAAAAAATTGGGTTAGGCGGAAAAAGAGAAGAGATGAATGGAGGAAGAAGCCGAGAGAAAACAAAGCAAACAGGTGGGAAGAAGGGCCTAGCCTCCAGCTTCCAAGACACTGGGCAGACGTGGGCGCTGACCGTAACGGACGGTTATCATCAGCTTATGCACTTGCGCGTCCAATCAACTTTGTAGATTGCCGTCTGACCCTGAGACAAAGAAGCTCTCTGGGAAGTTCTTTTGGGTCAGTCGTCACCCGCTCGCCGCTGTACCACCTGCACTCTGCACTGTGCACATCGCGTTGCTGCAGCACTTGCAGCAAAACAAACAAACACATCACGCAGCTTACCCGACACCGGAGCAAAATGCAGAGGCACCAAAGAACGAGAAATGTACAAAAGACAAAGGCCCATGAACAAGTATTTTAGCCAACAAGAAAAACAACATGTCTCGTGAGCATAACTAAATAGTCTCTTCTATCAACTGTACATCATGCAAGACATAATCAGAGATCATAACATCTTGACCAATCCTCCACATTTTCTCTTCTTCGCTAGCTACTTTACTCCAGCTTTAGCTGCACAAATTGCATAATCGTCGCCTCAAAACTGGCCAGCTCCTGCTTGGCGTCGGCCAGCTTCTTTTCGTCAGCATCGCGAACAGCCTCAGAGGCCTTTTGCAGGTAGACTGGGTCGGCAAGGAGCTTTTCCTGGCGTTGGATGCTCTGCGTAGCCTTGTCGCGGCGCTTCTCGGCCTTGGCAATCTCAGCGTCCATGTCAACACGACCCTTGACTTGCAAAAAGACCATCGCTACGGTCGACACAGGGTAGGCGACACAGCCCGCGGGTCGGGGAGCGTTGGCGCCAATCAACTTGATCTTGTTGACGGCCTTGCCAGCCAGCGATGTGATAGAAACGAGCTCATTGGTGCACGTCTCCTCGGCGGCGTCGGTAAAGGTTTGAATGATGACTAGAGAGCGGCGTTAGCTGGGGTCAAGATATAGTGGCTTGATCAACGAGACTTACCATCGGCGTTCTCCTTGATGGCATATTCAGACGTCAGCGAGCGCGCGGCCTTGACACAATCTAGAACGAGCTCATAGGCAGTCTCTGACTGCGGGTCGTCTAGCGTCGCGGTGTAGATGGGGTACTTGGCAATCATGATGGACTTCGTCTCGTCGCTGGGGCGGCGCGGCATTCTCTGCCACATTTCCTCGCTGATAAAGGGCATGAATGGGTGGATCATTGTGAGGGCGGCTTCGAGGGCTGTGTAGAGTGTCTGGATAGCCGAGTCGCGCTCCTCGGGTGTGCCGTCGCGGATAATAGACTTGGAATTCTCAATGTAGACGTCGCAGAGCTCGCTGTACCAGTACTTGTAGACGATTGCCGTCGACTTGGAGAACTCTCGATCCGCAATAGCAACGTTGACCTCCTTGGCGGCCTGGTTCATCTTGTGCAGGATCCAGCGCTCGGCCAGAGTCTTTCCGGAAACTGCACCCTGTTTCGAGGGGACAAAATCCGCGGGAAGGCTGCCGAGAACGTACTTGGTGGCCTGGAAGATCTTGTTGCAGAACTTGCGGTACCCGTAAATGGAGCGAATCTCCAAGTTAATATCGCTACCGCCGGTAGTAGCGCTGATCATCGTGAAGCGAAGAGCGTCAGCGCCGCACTGGGGAATACCGTCGGGGAAAGACGTCTTTTGATACTTGGTCGCTCTCTCAACCTCCGTCGGGTGCAAATTACCAAGCGCAAGCTTGTCGTGCAGCGTCTGCAGAGGAATGCCGGAAATGACATCGAGGGGATCAATGACATTACCCAGACTCTTGGACATTTTGCGGCCCTCAGAATCGCGGACCAGACTGTGGCAAAATACTTCCTCAAAGGGAATCTTCCCAGTCAATTTCAGGCTCAGCATAATCATGCGGGCAATCCAGAAGAACAGGATATCCCAGCCAGTCTCGAGAACGGTGGTGGGGAAGAGCTTCTCGAGGTCGTGTGTCTTGTTAGGCCAGCCCAGAGTGCTAAAAGGCCACAGCCCAGAGGAGAACCAGGCTGATGAAAATTAGCGACTACGTTTTAGCATCAACGAAAAAGATGAGGAAAGAAACTCACTGTCCAAAACATCCTCGTCCTGCTCGAGGGTGAACTTCTTGCCAGGGAGTTTAGCGCTGGCCTTGGCTTCAGCCTCCTGCTTGGTGCGCCCAGAGAACCAGAGCTCGTCTTCGGATAAATCAGAGCCACCCTCAATCTTGGCAAAGTAGACGGGGCATCTGTGTCCCCACCAAAGCTGTCTTGAGATGCACCAGTCTTGGATGTCTTCCATCCAGCGGTAGTAGGCCTTCTCAGCGCTCTCAGGACGGATTTTGATCTCGCCATTCTTGACGACCTTGGCAGCCTCGGCAGCCATATCCTTCATCTTGACCCACCATTGGGGCTTCATGAGAGGCTCAATGACATCCTTGGACTTGCTGCACATGGGTACCTTCATAGCGTTGTCCTTTTTGTCAACGTACAGTCCCTTTTCCTTGAGGGCATCTTGTATGCTATAGCGGACATCGAAGCGCTTCTGTCCTTTAAAAGGTCCAGCATTCTCGTTCATCAGGCCGTCGTCGTTGAGAATGTTGATAAACTCGAGCTTGTGGCGCTGTCCGAGGGCGAAGTCGTTGGCGTCGTGGGCGGGCGTGAGTTTCACAGCACCAGTACCAAAATCCATCTCGACATATTCATCGGCTACAATAGGCAGCTTGCGGCCAGGAATAAATGGGTGAACGGCGTTCTTTCCAACAAGATGAGTGTAGCGCGTGTCTTTGGGGTGGACGGCGATACCAGTATCACCAAGCATAGTCTCAATACGGGTAGTAGCAACCTCAACGGTTTCGTCGGAGCCCTCAATAGGGTATTTGAAGTGGACAATGACACCGAACTCAACCTTCTTGTCATAGCCGGGAACTTCCAGCAGTGTGCGGCCAGCCAGCTCCATATTGTCGACCTCGAGGTTGGACAGAGCAGTGTTAAGCCTTGTGCACCAGTTGACAAGTCTGTTGGCTCTGTAAATGATGCCCTCCTCATGAAGACGGACAAAGTTTTCCACGACGGCAGCATAGCGGCTCTCATCCATGGTAAAGGCCTCGCGAGACCAGTCGAAGGAGCCACCCAGTCGGGTGAGGGCCTTGTTGATGCGCTGGTGGTAGTCCTCCTTCCACTCCCAAACAGTCTCGATGAACTTTTCTCTGCCTAGATCGTGGCGGGTCTGTTGCTTGCGGCGCCACAGCATGTTCTCGACGACGGATTGCGTAGAGATGCCGGCGTGGTCAGTGCCGGGAAGCCACAGTGTCGTCTTGCCGTGCATGCGGCTCCAGCGAATCATCATGTCTTGTAGGGAGTCAGTTAGAGCGTGGCCCATGTGCAAGGCACCAGTGACATTGGGCGGAGGATGGACAATGACGAAGCCGCCCTCGTCTTTGACGTCGCCATTAGGCTTGAATTCGGGCTTGAAGAACCCCTCCTTCTCCCACCAGGTATACCACGCAGACTCGACGGCAATGGGGTCGTAAGCCTTGAAGTTCGGGTCCTCGAATGATCGAACGCGCTTCTTCTCGCCGGGCGGTGTATCTTCGACGTAAGGAGGGACCTCGGGTTCATCGGCCTTTTCCTTCTTAGCTTTCTTCTCCTTGTTCGCCGCAGCATTGGCGGCTTGGAGAGCAGCCTTGGCCTTTTTCGCTTCGAGCTTGGCAGCTTTTTCGGCCTTTTGGCGTTCCTTTTCTACTATCTTGATATCAGCAACATGTGTCTATCACGCAGAGATTCTGACCTACACTCTTTCTCAGTCTTGACTTTCGGGGCCTCGCCAGCCGGCGCTTTAGCAGATGAGGCTTGCGCTGGGACAGAAGCGCCCTCAGCTACAACAATGGACGCTTAGCAGAGTCCAAACAGGTCCGAAAGAGCCAATCATACCAATGTTAGGGCGCCCAGCATTGGCCGCCATGATTGCACGTGTCGTAGTCAAGGGTCGTCGTGGGGAAACCGATCGCACACGAAGTGCTCGAACAGCGAGTCTAAACGTCGTCCTGAAGAATTCTGTTGAAGCCCTACAAAAACTGGGCTTCGAAATATGTTGCTGAAGTAACCCAGGCGAGCTTGTGTCTGACTCAACAATAAGCCTGTTTGCTGCGAATTCGCTGTTTGGGTTGACTACAAGTTTGAGTCACCGCTGGAGGTGGGATGAGGGAGGGGCATTTTTTTGGTGGCTAGAGCTTGCGCCACAGGTCTGCGCCACATCAACGTCTCTCGCTAAAGAAACCAGCGACAACTACTTACTACTCTCTTCGTTACTCATAACATTGGACCAGCAGCCGGGTTCGGACAGGAATTCTTCGAGGCTGTGACACTAGGTCATCAAGGGATGTATGGGATAATTCGTCGGCGCAGTGCGTGGTGGCTGGCGCGGCGCCCCCTAGCCAAGCGCCTATTCTCAAGTGAGACGAGAACAGATCAAGTGCAGTTTACTTATGCAATTACAAACACGTCTAGAGTGAGTACAAATAAGACCACGATACCTGAATCAATGATTTCCAGGTAGATTACTTATTCTGACTTGTTTTAATATTTTAGGATGCAATCTCGTCGATGATGGACGACATTGCCTCCAAGACTCTGTCAGCAAATTCTTCCGGCCACGACGCCGCCGTCGTGCTTGCCACTCCAGAATTTGCTAAGAGTTTTGAAAATGTCGAATTTATGGAGAGTCTGGCCTCCCTGCTTGCCGGCAGCGGCCGCCCAGATAAGTTCCACGTCCTGGGCGCCATTGTGGACAGTATCGCGCCACAGCTGGGCAGTTACAACACCTCGCCAGGCATATCGGTCCTGAGGGGACATCTCGACCATATGTTGCCGCATCTGTGGCAGCCCGAGCCCCCGCGGTCATCAGAAGATAAGGATGCATTATCAGCGCTGTCATTTTCGCTGGGTGTGCCGAAAGTCACCCTGCCGCTGGCAAGGACTACTTTTCAGAACAACAGAACCTCAACGCTCCTAGCCTCGACATTTGATCTCTCTGGGAATGGCTCTAGAATGGAAAACCAGTCGGACCGCTACACGCAGGAGGTGTTTGTCTCGGACGGTGACCTACTACAGAAGATGGGAGATTTGGGGATGTGGGCGCCGTTGGTGCCCGTGACGCCGCCCCGTTTGGTAGCAGCGAGCTTTGGTAACATCGTCCGTGGTGTTGAGATCGACGGCCAGGCGATTCCGGCCTCGACGGAGCTAGAGGACGCCGTCAATGCATTTTACGGCAAGCGTGGCAACAGCGCCGTCAACACTGGGCCTGTAGGCATCTGGGCACTCATTACCCCAAAAAGCGATTTTGCGGACGCTGCAACGTCCTGGCTTAACGGCAGTCCGACACCGCTGTCGGTCGATACGAGCGAGTCTAGCATGCAAACTCTCGCGACCAAAGCGGCAAAGTATCTGCACAAATCGCACCAGCGCGGCGCGAAACTGCTCCAAGTCTGTAAGTTTCACCGAGATTATCCTCGGCCTTGACAAAATTTACTGACGAGAATGTAGTGAGTGGTGGCGGAGGTTGGGGTGCGAAAAAGGGTCTACTCTCTCTTGATCCCCAACGAACACACTTTTCCCTTTCCGAGGAGGAAGAGATGCACCGCTTCACGCAGTCGATGAGCGAATCGACTTTTGCGCCGACCGGCTGCACAATCCAGTTTCTCATGACGCTCGACGATGTGCCCGGAATGCCCGAGTACCTGCCCCCGAGCATCGTGTTTGGCGTCCCCGGCGCGCACCAGGAGTTGTCAACCCGGCCGGAGAAGCCCTTCATGGGCGGCCACTTTGGCGCGCTGTCAAGCAAGGGTATCTTTGTCGCGGCGCCCAACGAGCGCAACGACATGGACCTTCCGGACGAGAGGAAGCTGTCGGTGCCAAATTCAAGGCTATTCACAGCGGAGGGCATTGACGAGCAGATGGGCGGCTTCGGCAGGATGCCGACATTTGCGGAGGCGGGTCTCATGGCGCTGCTGCTGTAGAAATGGAAGACGATACTGTATATTATGTATAATTGTACGATAAATGGCCGCACACTAGCTGCGATGCGCAACATCCGCAAAGTAGGAGCGTGCGATAGAATTGTTTGGCTGTAGGAGAGACGGCCGATGAATCGATCAAGTCTGTCTAGGTCCTAAGGGAATTTATGGCTGCCACTCCTCATTCCAGTTCCATTTCTGCTTCCATTTGTATACCTGTAATTCGTTAGCTTTGTTCAGTGATGGCGATTCACCACTCTTAACTTACTCCATAGTCTGTTGGCTGAAGCAGATATGATCTTGGCTTTGGCGAGTAGCTTGTCCTCGTACTTGGCAATATCTAGACCCTTGACTCGTATCTTGCTAGGATTTGCCTACATGGATGGTCAACAACAGCCTAACACAGCGTCGGCGTACACAAACCTGTTTCAATATAGGCACAAGCTCTTTAGGATCAGCATTGGCAATGGTGCCCACGGTGCGGAATCCATTTTCCCAGAATACACGCCTGTTGATGCGTTAGTGTCTGAGCAGGCTAACAAGACTGCGTGATCAGCAACGTACGCTGTGCGACTCTTGATAAATGGTATTTTTGCGAGACTCAGCAGCTCGGTTCGAGCGCCTGCCAGGAGGCGATCGGAAAAGTGATCCAGGGCGGCTGCCATAAGACTACCAGATATTAGTACGGCCTCGTGAGTCACGTCATAGTACATACCCCCAGTCCATGAACTGGCAGAATTTAATTACGCCGGCAGCGAATCCGTGGCAGGTTTGCGACAGTGTTTGCACGGAGCCTCGCGGTGCGTCATACTTTCGTGCAACAATGTGAATCGGCATTTCATTACACAAATCACGAAGCTGAAGTGCGAGATAGAAGCGCTTATATACGCGGGACATTTCCTTTTCTTCCGATGTGTTTTCAGGCACCGGGACGCCTTGCGCACTATACAACATTAGCGTCCATAATCGAGGGATTTTGTTGTCGACGTACAACTTGAGTATAGCAGTCGGCTTTATACCCAGGAAACGTAGAACGCGCAGTCCGCTGTCATCAAGAAGCTGTAGCTCATTGCGAAATACCTGCCAGTTGACCGTGACGCCCAGATCCTGCACTGGGGTAAAGACGTAGAGAATATGTAGCTCGCCATCCATGACAAAGGCCCGCAGCGCCTTGACAAGCTCGCGGTGCACAAAGATGCCGTCGTCCGGGTCAATGGCGGACGCCACAATGGCCCTTCCAAGCTGCGTGGGCGCGTAGTTACCAAAGGCGTCCGACTCGATAAGCTCTAGACCCTCGAGGTCCTTCAAGCTAGCCTTGAGATCGTCATCAACTCTGGCAAGGTCTTGGGTGAGGGCTAGAAGAGATTTTGCAAAGTAGAAGCGAATAGAGTCATAGCTAGTAGCCAAGCGTACAGCAATTACTTCCAAGACAGCACTGCAATAGTCAGTATAAGCCGTGTACTTGTACGAGGTAGGAAGCATACCGTTGAACGCGGCGATTCTCCGACGTCAAACAGCTCATAACTTTGGGCAGCTCCGCCTTGATCAGCTGCACGACGGGTTCCAAGTCGGCCTCGCGGCAGCACAGGTACGTCTCACCAATGGGCGACTTGCCTTGGCGACCGGCGCGCCCTCGCATCTGCCGCAACATGGCTGGCCCCACAAAGTCACGGCCCATTCTGGCATTGTGCAAGATGACACGGCGTGCTGGACTACAAAGAATTAGCAGCCCTTGGAAACTTGGGGTGCCGAGGTGAGTAAGGTGCTTACAGGTTGATGCCGGCAGCAAGGCTGCAGGTGGCGACACAGACTAGCAGGGTGCCAGAGTCGTATGCAGCCGCTATCAGGTCTCTTTCTTCGGCGGTTATGCCAGCCTTTAAATTAGTATTATTTGAGCACAAAAACGAGCACAGGACTAACATCTAGGGAAAGATTAGCAAGGTAAGGGATGAGGTTCAATGGATTACATACGATGAAATGCGACACCAAACAAGACCGTCTCCTCTAAAATGTGGTCGAGGCCGGTAGGCAAACTTCGGAGTTCATCTAGCAAGTCAATCCGTTTCTCTAATATTGTTTCGTGTATCTCAGAAATGTCTGGCATCACCCGGCTAATGCATCGTGCCACTGACTCGGTCATGCCGCGACTGCCCGCAAATACGAGGACACCATAGCCCGCAGACGCGGTCTCATGAGCAAGTGTGACGACGGCATTCAGGACAGGGTCTGACAGCTCTTTGTGCGAAGAAGGAGAAATTGTTTGAGTAGCCTTGACAACACCATTCTTGAGCTGGTCGGTGGTGTCGGGGAGACCGAGCGGATTATCGGCTGCAAATACGGCGCCGTTACAGACGAGGTGCTCCTCAATGGGAACAGGTCTGTATCGCGTCTCGAAAGAGTGTGCATTGAGCCACTTGGCCATGAGGTCCATGTTCTACCTTGTATCAGTGAGGAGCTGGAACAGAGATACGTCATCTTACGGGAATGGTGGCACTCATGCCAACTATTTGAACAGTGTGTTCTAGGCTGAGCAATTTTGTAGCAATGAGTTCCAAGGTGTACCCTCGGTGTTCGTCGTCGACCATGTGCAATTCGTCCAGTACTACGGCCTGGAGTTTGGCAACGGAGCAGTCTTCAATGGCTGTATTGATAAGCATGTTGGCCTATTACCTGATATTTAGCTTTGGTTAGGATGAGTTCACATGTCATGGGCCCCAACCTTTTCCAGTGTGCAGACGCCAATCTCAAAATCATTCCAAGTGGCCCGGACTTTGCCGCCACCAAAGAAGCCAACCACGCGCAAGCCATCCTGAGCAGGCCGAGAACTGAAGGGAGCATGCGGGTCTTTTTCAGCGGCCGGCGGAAGATTGAGGCCTTCTACAAGCTGGCGCAGCCATCGCACCTTTTCCTGGACAAGAGCCACGTAGGGAAGGACAAGTAAGGCCTTGGATTCGCGGGAGTGGAGGATACGTTTTAACATAAGCACTGGCAAGGTACAATAATCAGCAGGCGTTTGCTTCAACAAGAGTACCAATAGGATGGAAGCCACTGACAGTCGGCGACTAAAGATTTGCCTCCACCGGTTGGAGCACAGTAGACCAGGTTGCGCTCGCCGGAGAGCAGTCCAGGACCTTTCAGACAGTTTCGCTGCCAGGGATAAATGTGGTTAATGCCAAGCGATGCAAAATTGGCTACGAGCTGTGTCGGCAGGTCGTAGACGGCATGCGACAGGTGCAACTCGGGGTCGAGCGACGACGATGGCGTCGCTGCAAGTTTATGGCGTTGCGTATACTCGCCCTCGCCCAGGGACTGCGGCCCAAGTGTCGTGATGAGGCTCGGGGTTAGCTTGGACAGGGCATGCGGCAGAGCGATGGAGCGGTTGAAGAGAACCGCCGGATGAGCAGCTGATTGTGGACCTGAATCGATTTCATGATGAGCGGCGGCAGACCAGGAGCGCTTTTGGCCGATGGTGGAGCTGGTGAGTGTGTGCGAATGGTCGTTCTGGGCGAGCTGTAACGATGTGGTGTGCAGTAGGCCATTCATGCGCTGCATGACGCTCTGTTTTTATGTTTCTTGTTCAATGACCAGTCCAAGAAACAATTTGACAATGAATAGAGAGGGCGGAACCGCGCTGTCCATTGGGCTGCAGTGCCAGCTTGTAAATGCCAGGTGGGATGGCATTGGCGTGCCTTGTGTCGGGCGCCTCGTGGCGTATCTACTTAAAGTGGGGTGTATTCTAGGCAGGACGCGTTGATACACGCGAAGGGATGGCTAGACGATCGCGTTATCACGTGCAGAAAGTGATTTAAATAAGCGCCGGGGGTCGTGGATGAAGGAAATAATGCGAACGAATGACATAATTTCACAACATAGTTGATAATGCCTCTTTGATTCGAGAATCTATTTGCCTACCAAATTCATCCAATCGTGGCTTTGCTGCTGACATTCCTGGGTAGCCAAGGCCACATTGCCCAAGTGTCAAGTGACGGCGTAGCTCAAACAGCTAAAATGTTGCCCGTGCGCTCCTAATAATAAAGCAAAAATAGGGATTGCGGAGATGTGAAGCGATCGGCAGGCATCATTGCAACTCGTGTACTTTGTTTCTGAAACTCTCTCGACGTCGTGGCACGGCACGAATTTACAACGCTGACACGTGCAGCTTCTGCATGTGGCTGAACAGTGAGGATTGGCAAAGTGGCGTACCTTTGCAGCAAGTATCATTGTCACCAGCTGCAATCACGGGCTGGCAAAAGTACAGAGCTACATGTCGCTCACTCTCATGCAGGAGAGTGAGGGTGCCTGACAGGCGGACAAGGCGTTTGGCAGCAGCCATTTCCAATTTCTTGCCTTGCCACTGACTGCGATACCCCCCCACACCCTGTGCCATGGACAGAACGGAGCTTGCGCCGCAGATAAGCGATCTGCCCTGGGGGGCATGTTTTACTGAGTATTGTATTTGAATCACGGACGGCATTCGCTGTCATTTTCGTTGCGCGAGCATCTCACTTTTCCACTAAATCCTTAGTGTAGCCGCCCGTTGGCTGCCACGCAACAACTACGACCATACGCTGTCCTCAATTAAGCTGATCGTCGTCGTGCCCAGCTTCCGCTGACGCCGGGTACACGGGTACTTGAGATGGAACGCCAGCGTGTGTCACCATGGGATAAGCTGTGCGACTCGGGGAGGGGAGATGCCTCGGGCGGTTTTATGCCTTTGTTTCTTCCCCAAAGCCCAAAGAGGGGCCAAGCACGATAAGGGTTGACGAGTTTTGCCTGCAAAACCCTTCATTTTGCAACCGGCGGGACCGCTCTGTGTGGATGGCCCTTTGTCGAGGCCCGTTTCCAAGCACACTCCAAACAACATGTCGTGGTGTGGCTGCGCCAGTGGCGTTGGCGTTATGATACATGAAGGGCTGCTAAATATCTGCATAGTTTGCCAAGCACAGCAACATTCAGTGTAAAGAAAAGTCAGTGGGCATGTATGATGTAGGCAAGGTAGAGTTTGTTGCGTGGTGGACAATTGCCTCTGACACGAACTCTGAATACTTAGGGAGGCGACTACACAATAAGGTACCGTATAACGTACCTAAGGTAGGTACCTACCTGATTACGTGGTTTGCGGCTGCGTATCCTCCGCCGCTAAACCTAGTTGCAAACACGGCCCGATTCAGAGGCGTCCTTTTCCGGCTTATTGATTAGACTTACAAGGCGCAGCACGCGTACGAACAATTATATAGGTAGAGCCAGGAACTGGCTGGCGGCCAAGACTGTAGTTGTCAGCCACAGGGCGTCCATCACCTAAGCGACCAGATGTGATGGTAAAGTAGTGGCTCTGAGAATAGGCAACGATACAGTCAAAAAAAATAAAAAAAATAAAAAAGATTAGGTAGGTACCGGCAAGTGCTGCCTGGCTTGGAGAGCTACCTTGTTGACATGGGAAGCGGTGGGAGAAAGCTGGGGCGCCGCCAGCGCTGGGCAAAAGACTATTCATACTGATAGAATTCTTCATGACCCCTGCAACCGACCCTGTCAGACTTGAGATGCGATTGTTTTCTTAGAAGGCGGGATCGATTGTTGCAGGCGGAACTGGGCCTTATCAGAGACTATGCAGAACATTTGAATCAAGCACCGAACGACGCCGCGTAGCAGTCGGAGCACAGAGTGCGTAAAATGTACCGTGTCTCAGACTGCCTTGTGTGATGTAGCGATAACTGCCCTGCTTGGGGCACAACGGATAAGGCGGGGCGTTGATGCGTGCCGATGGCATCAAGCCCAAAAACTCAGACACTTGTATAATGTTAGGAAAAGAACATGTCTTGTATTTCCAGGGGAAAAAACTGGCAAGAATACTGCGACGCGGTCATTCGCCAGCGCTGGACGAGGTGATTGTTGCCGTGAGGTTGGCTCAAGAATGCGACAACGGGGCACGATTACCGAATCGTAGCCCTTTTGCGGGCCGGAAGGGAAGGGGGGGGGACGAGGGGGGGGCGTACATCCTATCATGAGACACGCACTCTGGCACGCCTGAACTATTTTACAACGACGAGCGGGAGGGTTCTGCCCCCCATGCTTGCCCATGGTCGAGAAGGCACTGATGGTCGGAAAGATGGACATTCATTGGACATCCGGAGCGATAGGGTAGATGACTGGCTCAATCCCGGCCGGCTGGATTAATTCCCATCTCGCGGGCGACCATGTCCACACGCCCCCATGTCGTCATGTCCAAGCCCAATGGAGGCCAGGATATTCTTGTTCAATTTACAGGGCGTTGGCGCGTCAGACCTGCTTCGATGGGACTGCTTTCCACTGAATGTCAGTCCATGCAGTACCTCGGATTCGTCTTCTCGTCCCCCTCTACTGTCATTGGAATACCGTACTTCCCTTTGCGAAGTATTCGCGTGGCTGTTTTCACGTCGTTGTGGGCGGGTGGGTCTTTTCTTGCCGGAGAAAAGCCTGCTCTCACCAGTTTACGCCTCGCCTTGGGCCTGGCGCCAACCTTGCTCCTGTAGAACTGTTCATACTTTTTTTTGCGGCTAAAATGGTGAAAAACACGGGCTAAAAAAGAAAAGAAGGCGAATCTCAAAAAGCTTATTAATGAGATTTTGGCCCTCTATACGCCCCAGGCTGGAGCACCGCTGCCCGCTTCGTCGTTGACATGGGCTTTGCTGCTGGTGCTCTTTGAATGGCACCACCTCGTTACTCGGCAGCTTTGATCTGTTTTTATTTTTAAGCCCTTCTAGCGCTTTCTTTTGGCCGGGCCAGCGGCCCAGCCGCGCCCAACTGTGTAGCAGCGTCATGCAACGACACACTCGAGGCTCTTGCACCGAAATTGGCCATGTTGATGGTGGCTGTTTCGCAAAATAACGTGTGAGCTTGAGGCCTCCCGGAAGTTGACGTTGTGCAACCTCGTGTGCAGCTGTTTGTTTGACTAGAAGCACAGGGGAACGACAGGGCATCATATCATGAGGCCATCGTGTGCTGCCAAAAGCACACAACGTAACTGCAATGCGTCTCGGTGACTGGAGATTTCTACTTGAAGATTGCCTGGGCACCTCGGCCGGCGCGGAAAACTTGTAGGTCGATTGGTGGCCGAGCGCTCGTGGCGTGTGCCGTCGAAGCGATTATATTGGGTACGGATCCATGGCTCGCTAGATCAATCATGTTGTCGCTGGCCTGATCAGTGCTTTTTCTGCCCGTATAGACTACGAAGTATTATGGAAATTGTGCAGCACGGCGACGATATCGAATGCTCGTTTCTTGCCTTGCTACGGGACATGCATCTCAACCAGATGTGATGTTGCAGCCATGGTCGCAAGAAGAGAAAGTAATGCCTTTGAAACGTGGAGCGACTGACTAGGTTGTCTTGGGCAAAAGGCTAGGCAAGTCTACCTATTGCTACCTGGCTGTGCCGCTGTCGTGACGGCAAATGATCTAGAGAGGAATGGGTCGAGGGAAGGGGTGGGATGGCGAGGGAGGGAGGCGAGACGAGGCAGGCAACCAAGAGGTGGCAGCGAATGGTGCAGAGCTGGCAAAGAGCGACAAACAAGTGCCACAAAGGCGGCTATTGGGCGACGGCGGCGACGACGACGCTGACGGCGACGGAAAACGGACCTTGGTAGAGAAGGAACGGCGGATGGGAAAAGAAGGATAATAATGGTATGATTGAGGGCAGATTGATGGGAGCGTACGGGAGCCAATATTGGCAGCGAGCAAGGATGTTGGAAATGGAATGGGCGGCGGATGCAGGACGGGGCTGGAGATGAGGGCGCGTGTAAATAGGGAGGTAGGTAGGTGGGAATTAACATGCAACGGAGTGGAATGGCACAGGCGAGGAGGCATACGGACAAGAAATATCCAAAAGAAATAGAACAGGTAAAAGGGCTAGACAGGCCGAGAATGACCTTGCAGAGAGAGGTAAGAGGTCTGGTCGGGTTGTTACGATGCCTCTTTCATTCGACTGTGTCTGACCCAGCGGGACCAGTGGGGCCTCTTGAGCAACACTTGGGCTCAAGGGTGTGCCAAGTCGATATAAAGTTGTCGATATCTAGGATCTGCGAGGATTGGGTGAGGAGGACTGGCTAAATGGGGGTGGAGATGATAGTGGCGACTTGAGAGGTACATGGCAAGGGTTTTACGTAGGTAGTGCGCCACCCCCCATGTCAAGGGTGGCGGCGGAGTGATTTTGTAGCGAGCAGTTACAGGGGGTCATGCGCCTGTATCTGGATGGATAATCGGAAAGGTACAAAGATGATGGGTTGATTTTGTGTGATGCAGCAGAGTACCTCGAGAAGGGCTTGCAGCACATGCAGCATCGTCGACAGGCTCCGACAAGGCCAAACAGAAAAGCCATCTACCTACCTAGGTAGTGCAAGTGTGCAACTGTGCAAGGGACGCACACACAGTAATTATTCAAGGAACTACGGGGTACGGAGTACGGGTAATAAAAGAGGCAAAGGTTAGGCGGGCAGGCAGGCAGGTGCCTTGAGTTAAAACTAGTACCTACGCAGGCACTCCAAGGCTCAAAGCACTTGTTGATCGAACCAAAGCCATGGAAGCCAAGCCTTGCCTCTCTGCCCCGTCTGGTTAGCCTGTCTGTCCTGTCTGTCTGGCCTTGTCCTGGCCCGTCTGGCGAGACCCAAGGGCCCGCCGACGCCGCCTCGGGGACGTTTCTTCTTGTTCGGCGCCAGCAGGGAATCACATCCACGCCTTCTTCCACTTGTCCAAACCTTTTTCCTCTCTTCCATGATCCATCCCCCATCGTCATATTTCGAATTCGCTCCCGCCCTTTCTCCCTCTAAGCACTCCTCCAACCCAATTTTCTATTCTTTGCCGTCTACGCCATACGCAAATTCACATCCCCACCACGCCTCGAGCTTCTGGCCCTTCCTCCTCGTGCTTGGTACCTGGGGCATGCCATTCACACGACGTCTGCCTCATCTCATCGCGGCCGATACGCTCAATGCGTGCTGCCACCATGGCCCAGCAAACTGTGAGTTTTCCTCCCCTTTTGACTGCCCTACCTCTTCTCTCTTGTTCCCGATTTCCATTCAGACCTCTCTTCTTCCTCCAGACCCGCCCATCGCTCTCTTATACCACACGTCTCACTCAAAACCTTCAAACCTCACATCCCACGCCTCACCCGTGTCCCAACCCCTGCCCGCGGCCTTCACCTTGACGTCGCGCGCTTTCTCGCTTGCACACTAACTTTTACCTCCCCCGTCTTGCAGGTTTCGCCATCATCAGATCCAGATTCCAAGATCAGCGCAGACGCCATGACCAACCCGCCTGGTGTCGTCGCGGACAAGGACGCTGGCGCTGATGGCGCTGCGCCATATGGCACGCGCTCCCGCAACAGAAATGGCAACGCGCGGCCTAATTACGCTGAGGATAAGGATATTGAAATGGACAATTATGACTACTACGACAAAAATCAGGGCGAAATGCCTAAGAAATCGTCACGTCTAGCCACCATCACTACCGCCGCCGCCGCCGCCGCCGCCATGAATGGTGGCGAGACGGCAGGGCGCGTCGCGGCTGGGGGTCGCAAGCCTCTGACGGGCAGTGCGCCAGGCAGCGACGATTCCAAGGCCGCCGCATCGCAGGCTCATACCGATGGTAGCAACAGCAATGGACACGCCTCTGCCGGCTCATCAGCATCGTCAGCACCGGCGTCGCGCAAGCGCAAGGCAGCCAACGGCCCAGCAGCACAGGTGGCCGCAACGACGACGACAGGAGCGCAGTCAGCGCGACGTGTCGCCAGCTCCAACACCACACCACAAAACTCATCGCCAGCGGTTTGGCCAGATACCAACATGCTCAGTTTTGACAATTGCAAGGCGCGCCCTCATAATGGGCGTTTGGTGGCCGACGACGGCACAGTGCTGGAAGCGAATGGTGAGTCGCGGTGGCTCCACCCCTGCGCAATTTCGCAACACGGCGGCGACATATGCTGTCATGGCACCGCACGCGAGCAAAACAACCGTCAATGAGAGCAAAATACTAACAATTCACTAGATTATGTCTATCTGGTGTGCGAGCCGCCCGGCGAGCCATACTACTTGGGTCGCATCATGGAATTTCTGCACTCGCAAAACGAACCGGCGCGGCCGGTGGACGCGGTGCGCATTAACTGGTTCTACCGGCCCAAGGACATTGGACGCAAGGTCTTGGACACGCGGCTGCTGATTGCGACTATGCATTCCGACATTAGCCCGCTGGCGGCGCTGCGTGGAAAATGTCAGATCCGGCACCGTGCGGAAATTGACCACTTTGACGAGTACCGCAAATCGCCCGACTGCTTCTGGTATGAGAAGCTCTATGACCGGTACATTCAAAAACACTACGACCTGATTCCGACCAATCTCATTGTCAATGTGCCGGACAAGGTGAAAAAGGTGCTGGACGAGCGGTGGAAATTTGTCTTGGTTGAGCAGGGACGAGGCAAGGAGCTAACTAGTGCGGTTAAGTCGTGCAAGCGATGCACCGGGTATTGCGCAAGGTATGTCTCTTCTTTCCTTTAGTCTATGTTTCCTTTTCCCTCAACCCGTCATGAATTTTTTTCTCCCACTTCACCCTTGATGCCCAGCCTGGAGCCAGCGTCTCTGTGCTTACCGAGTAACGCCCTGGCCGGGGGAAGCAGATGGGACGTGGTGTGTGGGTGCTGCGGCGGATGCAGAGCTGCAGGCTTTAGCTGGGTGTGGGTGTGGTGTGGGTGGGTGTGGCGTGGCGTGGCAGTAAGTGTGCTTGGTGTGGCCCAGCATGCAGGTGGCAGCAAGCAAACAGTGGTGAGAGGCGAGGCGACGTGAGGCGGCGAGGTCGTCATGGGGGTGTGTTGGGCGTTTTTTACGGGCGACAGACCAGAATGGAATCGTCGCCACACACATGCGCCACATACCTCCAAGCCGTACGCACACACAAGAGCCTTCCGTCGTCAACGAGCCAGCCGTCAGCGACACCAGCATCTGACACCGCAGGTGGGCAGATGCCTCGTTCTCGTCACTCCCCCTTCACTTCTTCTTGTTCTTGTCCTTCTATTGGGCCCTGTTTTTTCTTCTCCTAATAATCGGCCTTCCCCTGCACGACTCCACCCTCGGCCCCTGGGCCAATCCCACCTCTTCCAAACCAACCAGCTGCAGCCCGGCTCACCCCAGTGGCTCGCGCTGGGCTCACAGTCCCTTTCAGTGGCTCTGAGTCTCTCTCAGTGGCCGCCCCTGCCTGACAGCGCTTCTCATTTGTCAGCCCCGAACCCACTTTCTCTTGCAACCCCACCTGGCCACATACCAAGAACGGCAGCCGCCTGCACACCATGTCCACGCTACTGGAACATCTGCACGCACTACCAGATGCTTGCTTACACGACATCCCATCACCGTCACCCATGCCTTCAACTTCACAGCTATCCCAACTCGCAATCGTTGCTCCTTGACATCCCACCACCCACCAATTATTATTCGTGCTCCTTCACTCCCCAAACTTCTACGTCCTTCATCTTCTACCATGTCTACCATGACGTCCACTAACGCTCCCAAGCAACGACTCCGTGGACTGCGCCGTTTGCCGCTTCACCTATCACATGAATTGTGTCCGTCCTCCACTTCTGAAGAAACCCTCTCGAGGCTTCGCTTGGTCATGTGCTGCTTGCAGTCGTGCCCAAGAACGCAAGCTCGAGAACCGTCACACCCTACCCGACGGCGAAGATGACCACGATCCCCTCGACGACGACGAAGAGGACGCCCAGGACCCCAACACTAACCGGACTACCCCCGACGATGACGATAAAGTCCACCATCAAGGCACGGCCGAGCAGATATACCACGCAAGTCTATGGCCCTATCGCTATCTCGGCATCCACTGTAAGCCCGAGGACGCTCTCGACTACGACGACCGCATATATCCTCGCGCCAGCACCCGCATCGGTCCTAGAAATCAAGCCGCTGTACATCCCTGGCCAGGCCGTCCTGTTCAATATGTAAAGCCTCCCGAGATCAAGCGCGGCAAGGGCGGAGCCAAGCTCAAGGATATCCAGGAGGAAAAGGCTTTGCGTGGGAAGCGACCCAAATGGGTCCAAGATGAGCCGCCCGGATATACCGCTCGAGGCGAGGACCACGATGCCGATGATCCCAACTGCACTGCCACTCCGCTCTGGATCCCTCCAGCGGAAAAGGACGGCATTTTTACCAAGGACGTTATTGCCTACATGGACAAAGCGAGAGACACGGCCAAAAATCACGGCCTGCCCAAGCAGTGCACCAACCTACAAGATGTCGCCATCAACGACCTCTATCGCCAAGACTATTATTCCGAAAAGGCCCTTGCTATGCTCGCCAAGACACCTATTACCGAGTTCAAGGAACCTCGTCTGACCGCCGCCGAAGAAAAGCGCTGGGAGGAAGCCATTTCCAAGTATGGCTCTGAGCTGTTCCTTGTCAAGAAACATGTCAAGACCATGACCGCTGGCCAGGTTACCCGCTACTACTACACCTGGAAAAAGTCGGACCGCGGCAAGCAGATTTGTGGCAACTTCTCGGGTCGCAAGGGCAAGAAGCAGGCCAAAAGGGCCGAGGCTGTTGCCAGCAAAATGGCTGATGACGTTGCCGACAATGACGATGACTCTGCTTTCGATACCGCCAAGGCCGCCGAAAAGAAGCGAAGCTTTGTCTGCCTATTTTGCGAGACCACCAGCTCCCGCCAATGGCGAAGAGCTCCCAACTCTATGCAGGGTTTGCTCGACGAGAACGGGGTCGCCAAGCTACCTCCCAAGGACAGAAACAATCAGCCAGTCGTGGCGCTTTGTCGACGTTGCGCCGAAATTTGGCGCCGCTATGGCGTCCGATGGGAAGACATTGACGAGGTGACCAAAAAGGTTACCCACAACGGCAAGGCTTATAAACGCAAGCAGGATGAGGAGCTTCTCAAGGAGCTTCAGGCTGCCCAGGAGCATGGCCTCATGACCCCCGATCGTGATTCAACTCCTCTAAGCGGCACCACCAGTGCTAATGGCATAGAGCCTCCGAGAAAGCGTCTCAAGGTCCCCGTCGATAGAGATTTTGACCCCGCAAATTCCGACGGTGGCAGCACGTCTGGTATTGCCCTGACTAAGAAAAAGGACAGGGACAAGGACCGAACGAACGAGGCTACGCCCATGCCCGAATTGCCCCAGGCTCGAACTTTGCCCTGTGCCATTTGTAATGAGATGGAGCCTCTTGGCGACCAGCACGTTGCCTGCCGCGAATGCCGCCTCACTGTACACCGCAATTGCTATGGTATCATGGACAGCCGAGTCCGGGGCAAATGGCTCTGTGACATGTGCACCAACGACAAGAACCCGCAGGTCTCGATTCAGTATAAATGCGTCTTATGTCCTGTCGAACATACCGAGCAAGAGTTTGTCGAACAGCCAAAGCTGACCCATCACAAGAAGAAGATGTCGGACAAGGATCGTGAGCGCGAGAGGTTGGAAGTTCAACAAGCTCGCAAGGCTGCCGAGCATTATCGAAAGCGTCAAGAAGAGCTGAGTCGGCCCGCCAATCCTCGAGAGCCATTGAAGCGCACGGCGGACAATAATTGGGTCCATGTTACCTGTGCCGTCTGGACTCCAGAGGTCAAATTCGGCAATTCCAAGGCCATGGAGCCGTCGGAGGGCATCCCGTCTATACCAAAGCTGCGATACGACGAGGTTTGCCATGCATGCAACCGGGGCGGTAGCGGAGCTTGTATTCCGTGCCATCACTGCCGCACGACCTTCCATGTGGAATGTGCTCGACAGGCTGGTCATCTCCTCGCTTTTGACATTACTCCGGTCAAGAGCTCTCGACGTGATCAGTTCAACATTGTGACAATTAATGGCGAAAGTGGCACCATGTCCGCCATGCTGTGGTGCAAGGATCACGTTCCCACCAAGACCATTGCTCACAGGATGCATGAAATCGTCGGCGACAGCGGCCTTAATGCACTGCAGCTTTACGCGCAGAATTTCAAACAGGCTGATTTGACGCTCACTGGAACTGTACGAAAGGCGAACCTTCTAACCACGGCGGCCAAGGCTGGCGGCGCTGCATTTCCCGCGACTCGCAGAGTATCTTCAACAACGGCAGCAAACGCGCCGCCGGCGATTGGAGTTGCTAGTGCAGCCAATGGCGATCACCCCAACCCAGCTATCAACGCTGCTGAGCCTGGCGAAAAGGTTTGCATCAGCTGTGGAGTGGATGTAACCCCTCGTTGGTGGCCCATTGACACACATCAGGAAAGACAGCTCACCAATGGTCACTATGGAACGATTGGATCCGAGGCGCAAAAGTTTGTTGAGCAGAGAAGGTTTCAGTGCCACAAGTGCAAGAAGCTCGCCAAGACGCCTCGAGCGCATGCTACACCCGCAACACTGTCCACATCAGACTCGCGGCCGCATCCTCCGACGCAAACTCCCATCTCAAAGCCCTCGCTGCGCAGTCCTCCCGCACCTCCGCCGCTCGTTCCTGAGTATCGCGATCCTCGCTCTGTGAGCCAATGGCCACAGCCTCCATCCAGCCACCACCACGGGCATCCTGGTCCTCCCCCGCCTCTACCTCATCCGGTCCACGCGCCATCCATTCCGCAGTCGCACATGACAGGTGCCCGGCCGCCGCATTCGTCCCCGCATGCATTCCCAGCGCCTCCGCCGTCGTCACGGAGCAATCATTTCGAGTGGCATCGCGGCTCGCCCACGAACCATCACTCACCACCGGCGCGTCAATTGAATGGCGGCCCGCCTTCGATACACGGCGCACCGCCACCTGCACCAATCTCGTCGCTGAGACCGCCACCAATGTCTGGTCCGCCTCCGCCCGTTGGCATGAGCCACCGGCACTCGCCTTCAACTATGTACTCGAGCGGCTTGCCGCCTTCGCCGCGTAGCTTGCGAGGACCGCCGCCTCCACCTCCGCCCCCAGCGTATGTGCCGCCGTACCACGGACATGGAGGACACCCGTCGCACTCGCCTCCCCGCAATCTGAATGGTGGTCCGCCTCTGCCACCTCCGCGGGACTCTTTTGCTCACGGACTTCATCCCCAGCGATCACAGTACCACTCGTCGGTACATGTGAGTCCCTCTGGACCTCCTCCGGCCCCTTTCAACGCGATGCCAGCCCATCCGTCGCGGGATTCCATGCCACCACGGGCTGACGGTCGCCCAAGCGGTGCTAGCGCAAACCCATCACTTCGAAACTTGCTGTCTTAGCAAGACCGACCACGTTGCAGTCTCAAAAATTTCTGTCAGCAAGCACTTTGGTCCTGCTTGTATAAGTTGATGGTTCGTAAAAGAAGGCAAATTATTGATGTGCTGAGCAGTCCTGTGAGAGATTGTATCGCACTTTTTTCTGTATTGGGCTCGTGGAAGAGCAACTGGGTAATATTTTTTGATAATGGAGTTGAGTTTTGCGCTTTTTTTTATAAGCACACATGTTTCTTTTCAATCAGGCGCGCGCATTGGATTTGGATGGTCGAGACTTGACTGATTGTCAGAGAGAGCAGTAGAGAGTGGCCGCTCCAGGGTTGGGAGTAGGAGTGATTAGATATTATAGAATTGGTTGCGTATCTAAAATACGAATAGAGGTGGATTGAAAACTGATGAATGTGCGACTGGCTGTGTTCCGACCGAGCTTGTGCCTGGTTCGTTTGCATGAAGGTAGTTTTGGCTGGCTTGCAGGCCCAATGACTTGAACGGAATATTGAGTCCTGGTGTTGGGATCCCCTTAACGAAATCTATAACATAGGTGGAGGCACAAATGATTTAATCAATAATTTATAGTAGTAGATGTCATGTATCGAAAGTGGCGGTCTTGCTGCCGTGCAGAGTGTTGGCGCGGTAGTTCCTGCTCGCCGAGGTAAGTCAACAAGACTTTCAGAAAGGCGCCCCAAAATTGTGAGCTCTAGTCTACATATCCTCCATCGTCTTTCCAGGCAATTTTTCTGCCGATATTTGTTAACATGATGCAAAGATTTGTCACCGACATGTTGGCAATCGAGTTGCCAAGCACCGGCACTGTCCCCTCGGCTGACTGGTCGGCCAGCGAAGTGCGGCGACATCTCGCAGATCTCCTCGTCACCAAGCTCTGCCAAAGTGCCGACGATGCGACCGCCACTGCGGCGCAGTGGGGAGCCGGCACCGGCGAGGAGCTTTTAAATGCGAGCTCGGAACGCTTGCAGTCGCTGTTTGGCGTGGGCGTGGGAGACTGCCTGTTCAAGATGGTGAGGAACGAGAGCTGTGCGCTCCAGCCAGGGCTCACGACGGCCGCGTGGGCCTGCGAGGGGACGAGATAGATTATACGTCCCAAGATTCCGAGCTCTGTGTTCGCGTTTTGCTACGCGATGGTGACCAACTTTTGGCTCGTCTTGGCGTGTCTCCAAGCCGTGTCCCCACGACGTCGTGGCCATTTTGAGAGTAGGTTTGTGGTGGTGCCCGCGGCAAAGTTTCTTTTTTTTTTCTTTCGGGTGAGCTGACAGACGGGGGGCGTCGTTTAGCAATGATTGAGAGGGCGCTCGAAGAGAGCATCGCGCATCATGTCATTGCCCTGTTTCTCTTTGGCCCGGGCGTGTCCAACGTTTGCTTGTACTCGTTGCTGACCGCGGTCTTTGCGGTAGTACTTGGTCGGGTACTGCGGTGGCTGACGGTACTTTTCTTGAAGTTCTGGGCCTATTTTCAAAGCGGCTCGAAGCCGGAAGCCAAAAAGAGCAAGGCTAAAGGTGGAGTGAAACGAGAATAAAGGAAAAGTCGGCAGGCCAAGCTGTACGCACGAGCTTGGAGTGCGGTCAGATGCAGTGATATTGTACAGTTGGTTTTACGGGGATAAGACTATGAATGTGTCAGCGTTGGTTTGGGAATTCAGGCAGCAGCTGTATAGAATATGATAGAGCGATAGACTCAACCCTCGGTCATGCGCAAGGATGATGGCTAATGTCAACGACATAGATTCCGAGAACTTGATCGGATCCTAGCCTGTCAATGTACTCCACGTTTATGAATACACAAAAGTACGAAAAGTAGTAAGACGGCTTATTTTGGCTACGCTGCAATAGTTAGGAAGTGAATTCTTCCAATTACGGGCCTTGAGAAAGTCCAGAACTATAGTGTAATCAATCATGTTGGAGCTCCGCAACTGGTCGCACAGTCAACGCCGATTCCGGTCCCGAGGCTCAGGCTTTGGGTACGCGCAGTGACGGACGGTCATCTAATACCCCACAACGTCGTGATGGATCCCCCAGGTGCTTCAAGTCAAAGCGACGGATTGACTGAGCCTACGCTGTATTCTTCTTTTTAGGCAGAGATTCGTGGCTGTTATATCGGACTAGGTCTCTCGTGGCATTACCTTTTGCAGCAGAGGCCACTGCTGCCGAGTTATCTGAAGAGTTGAATTTCTGACCGCTAGCATGAATCTCATTTGTATTATGCCTATATAGATGACTGTGGATCCCAACTGGACCTTTGTCTCTGTTATTCAACGGCGCCCGCCCTTTATACTGAAGCCTAGCGCTGACTATAGCCGAGACTGTACACCGTAGTCCATCATCTCTACTTTACCGTTGCAAGTTTTCTTGTTGCATAATTTATTTATGACTGTAGATGCTGCCGTAGTTTTATCAAGGTAGGCCTTTGTCTTGACTCTGACGTTTTATCTCGGTGGCAAATACAACAGCCACTAGCACGATTCATCATTGGCCACCAACTACGTTTAGTCCGCAAATCGGCCCCGACAACTCTATTGTTACTGAGTAATCATACCTACCTAGGGAAGAAGCCAAGAAGCCTAGTTAGTATTATAAGCTAGGGGAGCCGTACGCGGGGCCGCTCACGGCGGGGCTTGCTGGGAATGAACCCGGGGCAGCCAGTAACAAGCAGGCTTTGGAGTAGTATTGTGACAATCCCCATGGAAAAGTGCACCGTACTCTGCCTGCCCTCGGCTTCTTGAGGGCCACTCCCCGGGCCATCATACCTTGGAGCCATTCTTTCGCCATCATGCCTACAGATGGCCTCTCGCATCTCTTGCTGGTGTACATAGTTGGCGACCAACAAAGACGCAGAACCTGAGCAAAAAACACGCTCCTCGGCACCCAGACGCGACATGTCTCAGGGCTGCATTTGCCATTTCGGTGCCATAACATCCTCAACCGGCTCTCGAAGCGGAACCCCGTTGGGCCAATGGCTCCTGCTGCCTCGGATGCGGCCCCGGCATCCAGTGAAGAGCACGAGGGTCGCAGAACTCGGTCGAGCACGTTGTCGATTTGCTCGGCGGCGAATTCCGAGTCGGTGTCGCCCGCCCATGATGAAAAGCATGTAGGTGTCTGGTCCGGGCTGGACCACCCCGGCGCGGCTGTCGACCCGCAGAACACGGCGGAACTCGGCATGGCGAGAAGCCAGTCGAGGGCATCGTCGACTTGCACACGGCCTGCTGTGATTGTTCCGCGCAGTCAGCGCCGTGGCCTCTTGAGTCGCTTTACGGTTCTACCAGAGGTCGTGAATCCTTACGATTATAAAAGGGTGACGAAATGGGGCATCACTGCCATCATTGCCGTTGCGACTGCTGCGGCGCCGCTCGGTTCCTCCATCTTTTACCGTTCGTCTTTATCTGCCCTCTTTTTGTTCAATGGCAGGCCGAAACGTGAAAGCTGACTCTTGATACAGCCGCGTTAAACACCATATCGAAAGAGTTCCACACCACCTCCACCATTACCAATCTGGCTGTGGCCATGTACATGGTAGCCATGTCCATCTTCCCCCTCTGGTGGTCCGCCTTCTCTGAGCAGTTCGGCCGTCGCTCCATCTACCTCGCGTCCTTTACCCTATTCGTCCTCTTTTCCGTCGCCAGCGCCCTGAGCGTCGACATCTCCATGCTCATCGTCATGCGCATTGGCGTCGGCGGCGCCTCCGCGAGCGTCCAGGCCGTCGGCGCCGGCACCATTGCCGACATATGGGAGCCGCGCGAGCGCGGCCTCGCCATGAGCATGTTTTACCTGGGCCCGCTGCTCGGTCCCCTGTTCGCCCCCATCATTGGCGGCGCCCTGTCGCAGGCGTTTGGCTGGAAGTCGACCATGTGGTTCCTGGCCATTTACGGCGGCGTCATTGTCGTGATGCTGACGCTCCTCCTCCCCGAGACGTTGGCGCGAGGAGAGGCCGCGCCGCCGCCGGTCATCAGTGGTGGCACTCCTCCGCTGAGACGCTTGTCGACGAGGGAATCGACCACACTGCGTACCAAGAAATTTGCGGGCGCTATTTACCGGTTCATCTTTGCTCCTCTCAAAGTACTGCTGATTCTCCGCTTCCCTCCCGTCCTTATTACGGTCATTCTGGCTGCATTTGCCTTTGGAAGTCTCTTTGTCATGAATATTACTGTCCAGCAGCAGTTTGCCAAGCCGCCGTATTCGTATCCACAGCTCACTGTTGGTCTGCTCTACATTCCATCCGGACTTGGTTACATTGTCGGCTCGCTGGTCGGCGGTCGCTGGCTCGACTACATCATGGCGCGAGAGGCTGTCAAGGCAAAGCGCTACGACCACAAGGGCAAACTGGTCTATCTACCCGAAGACCGTCTTCGTGAGAATGCCTGGATGGCTGTTACGGTATACCCTTGCGGCCTGCTCTTGTTTGGATGGACCATCAACTACGGCGTCATGTGGCTTGCGCCAGCCGCTGGCGCCTTCATCTTTGGAATCACATCTATGCTTGTCTTTGTAAGTAATGGCTCTCATCCTTTGCACTATCGCGCCGCAGCCTGAAGCTAATGGACAACAAAAACAGTCCGCAGCCACTACCATGCTTACCGAGTTTATACGCAAAAAGAGCTCGGCGGGCGTTGCTGTCAATAACTTTGTGCGCAATCTCCTCAGTTGTATCGGCACTGTTGTCGCTGCGCCGTGGCTGGATGCCATTGGACCTGGCTGGGTATTCACTGCAACGGCGCTTTTTTGCATGGCCATTAGTTACATTTGTGTCTTTTTGCTTCAACGAAATGGCCCAAAGTGGCGCAAGGTCATGGAGAAGGCACTTGCCGAGACGATGTAATCCAAACATTGATGTTGATTGGCCTTTTCCCATATTGTAGTGTTGCTGTGACTCGTGTCCCTATAGTCCAGCAATACAGATTAAAGCCATGGACGATCCTAGACTCTGGTTTTCACAAGTAATGCAAAATTGCCGGCGCTCTGCTTGAAAAAGTTTGTATCACTTGGGTGTTGATGAAATGATAATATTTGTATATACATTCAGCTGCATCAGAGCGCACGAGACAACACAGCGCTCGTCTACCCTCTATTGGCCCGCTTCCGCGCCGACTTTTCTCTCTCGTACACATTCGACTCGCGACCCTCCTCGCTCTGAATCTCAGACACCAAACGCTTAAACTTCTTCTCGTACGCCTCGTCCTTGGCAATCTTGGTGCGGAGCTTCTCGCGCGCCATAAAGTTGGCGTCCTTGCGTAGCTCCCGCATGGCCCCCTTGCGCTCGCGCTTGTGTTCCTTTTGCAGTTTGGCCAGCTCCGCGCGCTCCCGGTCGTGGTCGTAGTGCTTGGATGGATCAAACGTCTCCTCGAACTTGGGAATAGACGACTTGATGGCCAGCCGGCGGTGGTGATGCAGCTCGAGCGGCCGACGGGCTATGTGGGCGAGACGTGACATGCGCTCCAGCTTAGTGGCAAGCTTTTCGGCCTGCTGTGCGACAGACGACGATAGCTTGCTGCGGCAGGGTTTTGAGAGAAGATGCTTGCAAGCGCAGATGGCAGGCGCAAATGTTTCGATGAATGCGGCCTTTCCGGTCCACAAGTCCGCGGCTGCGTCGAGAACCTGCAGCGTTGTAGCAAGGATGGCAGCAGAGACGACGACAGCTTCAGCGGCCGGGACTGAGTCGCCAGCATCCCCGGGGATACAATCGGTAAAGCGTAGCCTGCGAACCGTCGCCGCGGCTGAAACAAAGCGTCGTTGGGGGTTCTCGTGTATAGGGATTGTGTTTGTGATTGGTGTAGATGGGGCGATGGGAGCCAGCGCGCAGAGAGTGTTAATGGTAAAGTTGATGACTTCGGGAACGTAGCGTTTGGCAAGCTGTTGGTATTGAAGAGAAAGAATGCAGAGAAACGTGCCAGTAGCGAAATCGGCGAGCTGCTTTGGCACCTTTTGGCCAAGATAGCGACCGATAGTCAGCATAGCGGGTGTGACGACCTGATGGAAGTGGTCGGAAGTAGGAAAGATGCTTCCAATGGCACTCAAAAGAAAAAGATCAGACGGCTCTAGAGTCAGAGTCCTTTGCTCTCCAATCTCCTTGAGGTGATGACGAAAACGATTGCTGATCTCGATAGGAAACATCTTGGCGAGAGAGTGAATGTGACGAACAATACTCTCGGTGACTGACGGCGGTGGCGCTGTAGCAGGGTCCCATGGAGAAGCGATATAATCGATCAAGGCCTTTGAGAAGTTTCCTAAGCGCTCTTTATTCTGGGCGTCGAGCTTAGGGTGGTACAGCGCACGCACGCGCTGAACAATCTTAGGCGTGCTCTCGTGAGGGTACTGTGACGTGATGGCTTGCAAGGCGTCGACAGTCTCCGGGCATGGAAATGTAAATGGGAGGCCGTGCTCGTCTCCCTTTTCAAGAGCCGACGTCTTGGCAACAGACGCTACATGAAAGACGGGATTCTTAGACTCTTCTTCATTCAACAGACCCCTTGTAAACTCGTCGTCTTCCTCGATTTCGTCTTCAGCATCAGAGTTGCCAGACTCATCGTCTGACTCATCACCACTATCGCCGAGATCGATATCTAGATCAGAACCGCTCGCAACCAAGTCATCGTCGATAATGAAGTCATCTTCATCGTCGAGCCCAATGTCGGCAGCCGTCGTGCGTGTGCGAATGCCTTCGCCAAGCCCGAAATCGTCGTCATCATCGTCGACATCCTCGTCGTTGGCAGCCGCGGATTTACCCTTGTCATCTTCGCTGTCGTTGCTGTCGGAAACTTCCTCTCCGCGCATGCGTTTTTGGCGCTTCTCTTCCAATTCGCGTAAGCGTTTTGATTCTTCCTCTAGCTTTTCTTCTTCCGTCTTTGTGCGATCCTGAGGTTGTGCGCGGCGATCCTGCGCCAGACGTTTCACTTGCATGTCAAAGTTTCTGTCGAATTCTCCGCGCTCGAGGCCTGCAATGCTAGCTGCCTCAGCCTCTTCTGGCCGTTTGTTCCTCGCTGATGATGATAAAAGCATTTGAATGTTGGAAAGTTCCTTGTCGATTGTGGCTCGCATCTCGTCATCGTCTTCTTTGGCGGCCTGGCGTTCGTACTTGTGTAGTTTGGACTTGGCGATAATTTCCTCCATGACCTCTTTCTTAGACTTCTTGCGCTCGGGTTCCTTATCACTGGTGTCGCTATGATCCTCTCCCGCTAGGCCTCGAAGTCGTTTTAGGCGTTGTCGCTCACGAACGGAGCCATCGCTATCGTTTGCATCGAGGTCTTCGTCAAAGTCGTCGACAAGTGAATCGTCATCGTCAAAGGAAAGAGACTTTCCGCCGTGTGTAAGACCTCCATCTAGTGGACCGTCATCTTCGAGGTCAAACATGGAACTCTTCTTGTGCGCTCGCTGCTTCTCATGCGCAAAACGCTCGAGCATCTTGTCCTCGGGGGCCATGGTCGGGTCATTTTCTCCGAAACGCCGATCGAGAATACCGCCAACTTTGTTACGGCGCTGCATGTCCACTAGAAGAGTCTCACGACGCTGGTGAAAGTATGATTAGTGACAGTAGAGAATAAAATGACTGAACTCGGCTTACCCGCTCTTCGCCGGCAGCTTTCGCAGCACCAGGGCGGCCCTGGATGCCCTTGGCAGCACTCGCGCTCTTGGGTACATTACTGGTGACATCGAACTTGGGTCCTCTGGCGGCGTGTTTGAGATCGAAGGGATTGAACTGCTCCCGAATGCCGGATAAGACTGCGCCGCGTTGCAGTCTTTTTTCGTTGCGACCCTTTTGCTCCTCGGCATCGCGGCGCTTTTGCTTTTTGGATTTCTGGGGCCCAATGACACCTTGCTCCCTCAGCGACGCTTTCAGACGCTTCAGCTGAGAGCCCGCCATGTCGAAGATAGAAAAGATGTTGTCAGTGGCAAGCAATGTCTGCGCTGCTGAGAGCTCATGGCTGATTGAGGTGCGACGGCGTAGATTTTTTTTGGGCGGGTGGCTTATCGATAAGAAAAGTTGGTCGTTGTTTCACTGCCCAATCGCGTTTCGTTCCGCCACTGTCGGCTAGCTTGTACGTAGAACATAGGAATCGACCAACGATTTTTACCGCGATTGCATGGGGCAATAGCTCGCCTGAATTTTTGAAGATACTGGTTGCAGGGAATAGCTGGGCGATATACCAGTAGAGCCGAATAAATTGCAGCTCAAAGTACAACCGCGGGGTTTCCAATGGCTTGGCACTGACGAGCACTCAAGGTCGGCCAGGCGGTCACGTAGTCGTAATACATTAATTACACCCATACAAACCAGAAAGTTGATGTGTTTTTTTCTGCTTGTTTTCTGCCCTTTGTCGGGGTGGTTGCCTGGCGGGCAGAGGCAACTAAGCATCAAGGGTAACTGGTAGATGATGCGTCCAAATCATCGAGCATTCTGTCTAGATTGATGAAGATTTTACAGCACCAGCTTCGGTCAAACAAAGGCGTGTTTTTCATGATATCTTTGAAAGAACTAGTTAAAAATACACGGCAGACTTTGGCCTGTTCACTTGCAAACTTTGATCCAAATAACTCGCAGTCCCCATGGAAATAAATAACGCCATACACTCACAACCGCTGGACTGTTTTCAGTGGTGTGCCGCAACTTCAGATACTCATCTCGCAACCCCGACACCGAAAAGATGACGCAGCTTTTAGTAGTTCAATTCACCACCGCCACTTCCAGAGACTTGATCAAGGTCCTCGTAGCTTTTCAAGCTCCGCCCTTGAACAGCCTCGCGTGGTCCGCCGGCACCCGCACCAGCACCGTCGCCCCAGCGCGAACCCCCCATTCTGTTTCGACCGCCGTCGGAGCGACCACCACGTCGGTCATACGGACCAGTGCGGTGCTGACCCCTGTTGTACATGCCCCCGCGTCGAACAGGGCCGCCGGACCGGTCATGGTCCATCCCGTTCCATCCATTGCCGTGCATACCTGGGAAGCCGTTGGGGACACCACCAGCGGAGAAGCCTGGCATCATCATCGGGTTGGAGAAATTTTGCAGGCTAAAGCCACGAGGTGTTCCGGCTGTAGAGTTACTATTGGGCTGTGGGAAATGCCCGTTGGAGTTTGCGTCAGTGCGCGACGGCGCAATATGTGAGGGGTCGAGGACATATGCGTTGATGAGTTCAAACTCCTCCTTCAGCCCATCGAGCCACTCAGCATGTCTCTTCTCAACGTGCTTCTTCCAGAAATGCTCCTCCTTGAATAGTTTGCTGCACTCTGGAACCTTGCAACGCCATTTGTGCTCATCTTCCTGTTTGACGTGCTTCATGAGCTCAGCCTCAACCGCCTCTTCCACGGAACGTCCGCCCAGCTTTCGGAGATCCGACGCCTGAGGCTCCAGAATCTGCTGCAGCTTGTCCTCGAACGTCTTGACCCAGTTAAAGGCTCGCATAAACTGCTGCTCGGTTTTGTTCGACGTATTGCGAAATTTTCTGTCGTTTTCCTGGCTGTCCATGTCGAGATCCTCATCACCGTCGGCACGTTTCTTCTCAGGAAAAGGGCTGCCGTCTGCACTAGCCTTGGCAACCTCTCTAGCCGAGATTGAAAGAGTGCTGCGAGGGCGCCGCAAATGGCCACCAGCGCACTTGCGAGTGAGTTCGTGAATAGAATCGCTCTCGAAGACGCAGAAAAAGCAAAAGTTAAAGACGCGTCGCAGATACTCGATGAGAAGATCAAGCTGCTTCTTCTTGACTAGCATGTCCTCATCGTCCACTTCGTCTTCATCCACGGCACCCTCATCGTCATCGTCTTCCGCAGCCAAACCGTCATCCTCGCCATCCATGGCCTCGTCCATGGACACCTCCTTTGTTTTCGTGGTCTTCTTGCGTGGCGTAGGAGGAATTGCGGGCTTCAGTTGACCCGAGTTTCTGAGACTCTCGACCTTCTCTTCGACTTTGATGATGGCTTGGAAGTCAGAGCCAAAATCCTCCTCGTACTTGTTCACGAGCCTCTGAACAAGTAGCAGATCCTTGTCGATACGCTCAGGCGCAGAGAACAGATCCCAAAGCGCCTTCTTTCTTGGGTTACCAGGTGGGTTGTGCACACCAACGTGGCAGACAAAGTCGCCTCTCGCCTCATCCTTGACAGTTTTGCCATTGACAGCCTCCAAAGCCTTCTCAGCTGTGGAGGCCAATGATGGCGTGGCATCAGCCTCGCCATCGTCGTCTTTGGGATCAGCCCGATCAACAGGCATTGCAGACTCAGAGGAAGGGTGAAGCATCACCCAACCGATGCGGTGATACCTCTTGCTCGGGTTCGGGTCCGACAGCGACAACCACCTGAAACCACCCTCTTCCTCTCCAAGGTGTTCCTTACAAAACTCCTCGAGGTTCTGGCGACTGACATGAGGCGCAATCGTCTTGATGAGAAGAGTTGGCTGGAATTGATTTTCATCGCGGATGTCCGCGCCATTGGCTGGGACAAGATCGCTGACGCCAAGAATCTCATTCGTAGCGGTAGCTTCGCCTTCCTCCTTTTCGATGACGCCGCCTGTACCGTTGCTTTCGCTCTTGGGAATGCCCTCCAAAGAGAACTCATCAAAGGTACCAGACTCTAGATCTTGTTCCCATTGACTGTAGGCACCGCGTCGGACTTCATTGAGCTTGGCTCTGAAGTTCTCTCGGATTTCGGGGACGTATCGCTCCTTGAACCATTGCTCCTTTTTATGCTCACTGACAAAAGCGCGAGCCATTTTGGCTTGAAGTTCTTCCTTGTACGAATCATAGGCCGACTGTATTTGTGCCTTCTCTTTCTCTCGTTCTTCTTGCGATTCGCGGGTACCACGCGGACGTTCGGGCTCTCGACGGCGCCCAGTACGAATGCGCTCCTTCTCTTCTTTTACCTTCTCATTCATGCGCCACCATTCGCTGAAGAAGGAGAAGCCGACTTGATACGGAAGCTGGGCGGGATTCGGTACGGGGTTAACGAGAGTCCCAGCCGGGCCGCTGTCCTGATTGGGGATATAACGATCGATGTTCGAAGGAGGGGAGACCCCGCGTCTTCTGTCATCTCTGTCGCGGCCGTCTCGACGGGCACGAGGTTCATATCTATCGGCAGGGGAGCGAGAACGACGACGATCACGACGTTCGTTGCCTGAATGAGGAGGTTAGCGCACTGGGTCTGCCGTCGGGAATGAGTGTCTTACCTGGTGATCTATTGCGGTAGAACCCATCCGAACGGTCGTCTCTACCTCGGGAGTCGTCACGCAGGCGAGACGGTCGGTCCACATTTGGGGAGCGACCAGAGTCCCTGGAGTCTCTGTATGACGAGTACGAGTCCATTGTAACACGAGAGCTAGATGCTCTAGGAACACGCCGCTGTGTTTCAGCACACAATCGAAGCTGATATCAGCCGAGCGTAGTTTCAGCTATAGGAAATGCGCTGTGCCAGGGATTGAATCAAATCGCGGAGGGGCCTATCGATTGGCTGGGGCGCCATGGTTAGACTCAGAGACGAGACGAGGATAATTCCAGAGCAGGCAGGCGGCCGAAGGAGAGAATAGGAGCGCGGGAGAAACGATCTTGACGACAGAAAGAGAGCGCCGCAAAGAGTCGCGTAGAGAGAGGGGGTTTTCTGAATGCAGTGGGCGCGGAAGATGGCCGAGGAGGCTGAATGGAAAGGCAATGAACGCTCTCAACGAGACGGGAAGATTCGGGCAAGGGCAGGGGAGGATTGAATATGACGGGACGAGATGCTGGGGATAATGAAGAAGGAATAGGTGGGCAACGAACTGAAATAATGCGGGCCGCTTGAAGAACACGGCAATGATGCGGCTTGCGCTGGAAGCGAAGCTGTCTGGAGTGTGAAGAGATCAAGTTGAAGGAGGTTGGCGGGAAACTGGTCGAGCGTGTGTGGGTCGTGTTTGAAGCTGAGATTGTATGGGGAAGTGTGAGTGCACGGCAGGCACTGTGTCGCGCTTGGGTGTACGCAGAATTGTACCGTGCGAAGGTTGACGAAGCACTGTATCTGGCAGATGCACGTGTGCCAATTCTCGAACAATTCATCATTACTCTGGTCAATCACCGTATCACGAACGGCGCATTGATTGACTGGTTAGCGGCAAGAAATACTGCAAGCCGACCTGCATTGGAGCAGCTGAGGCGCAAGGTAATGGCCTGTCGTACGAGAACCGGGGCCTCTCCGCGATCGGTTCAGTGGCATACGGTAATATCGAAAGTACGTGCCACAAGGGGACGACCTAGTAATTTTCAGCATGCAAATGCTATCGCTATCCAATCAATTCCTGTCTTGCGAATTGCGGCCTGGTTAGATCGTCAATCGGCTCGAACGAAAAGGTCATGACCTCAAATTATGCGATGGGCAAGTTTCGAATCAGTGGGAATACAAGTCAAGTCTTCACCACACTATCGCCCTTCTTCCGATCATCAATGTCGTCTTTAGATTTGCTGGACGTTATCGACAATGTTCTTCTCGTGTGCTATCAGAAGCTGATTAGCATCGAGAAACCAGGCGTCCTTTGATAGAGCATCGGGCACTATTGATCTGCAAGGCCTTGCTTGGCTCCTCGCGGCAGAAGATGGTCTATGGAAGGGATAGTACGGGCGGAGCGTTTTAAACCGCTTGAGATAGTCAGAAGCGAGCCTGTCGATCTGGCCGGATCCACGTCAGGCTTGAGCTGTCGCAGCGATACCGCGCGGTGACTCGCGGATGCGCGTGAAGTAGCACATGGCCTCGCAGGCGACGTTCTCGTAGATGTGGAGGTCACAAAGTACGGGAAGTGTTTCGGAGCGAATTATAGCCGGAGCGAATCATAGCACTGAGACGAAACAGCACGCGGACATGGCCACATACGACCGCAGCCGGGACGGGCTCTGCGAGCTGGCGGATGTTTGGGCCGCAGGTCTGGTACAGGCTGGGCGAAGCGTGAAAGATGGCGCTGAGGTGAGCCCAGGTCGTGCAGACGCTCAAAATACGAATGATGGTCTCTGTAGGTAAGGACACCGACGTTGTGAACGACGGCAGAGACGACGATTTCTAACATGTCTGCGCCTGTGTTGTTCTTGGCGCATGCACTACTGAGTGGCGACGGTTTGGGTGAGGGACGGTGGCGTTTTAAGCACCTCCCAGATAATACCCATGCTGCCATGGCATTGTTTCTGTATACTACCGCAAAGGGTTAATTATTGACAGGTATCTTGTCTCAGAGGTAGAATGAAATATTGATGTTCGTCAGACTTTCTCTGCGATGAGGTGAGGGTTGGTGCTGACGGGTGCGTGCCTAGCAAGACGGCCCGCAATTCACACAGTGTGCAGTGACAGCCTGAGTGGGCTTTCAGCGCCGCCACTCCAACCTCCATCCACCTCGAAGCAGAATAGCTTCTTGCTTGTCGGCCTAATCATTCTCCTGACCGATCTGAATCTGAAATTGAGGCGCTGTCCCCCTCCCTTGCCTCTCTCTCAGTCAAGTCGACTCTCTCTCTGTAAAACCACACAGAGTTGGGTACGCTTTCCTTTTTTTTTCTTTTTTCGTCCTACATCGGACAGACTCAGGCCGTGTGGCACACGTACGACTGTTGTTTCACGGGACCGATGCATCGCCATGCCATTTGTTGGCGGCGACTCTCCTCCTCCTGCCCGTAAGCGGCGATGGCAGGATCACCACAACGACGACGACACGCGCGGCGTCCTCTCTCTCTACCGTAGCGACGAAACCTGCTCCTCTGGCGGCAGCCATCCCTTTGTTCTTTCGACTCGGAAGATGGCCGCGCCTGTATCCAAACGCACGCGGCTCGACAACGACGACGACGCCAGCCACCTACACAACAGCAACAACAACCCTGGCTTCACGCCATGCCATCGCCGTCGACTTTCGCAACAATTGCAAAAACACAAGTCGCAGCAGACTACACCCGTCTCGACACCGCACCGACCTGCCAAGAACATGGTAGCGCCGTGCCACATCTGCCACCGACGACCGACCAAAAAGTCGGGCCTCGACTCGTTCGCCCAGTGCGAGGGTTGCCACGAGCAGACATGCTTTGTCTGCATCCGTCAGTGCCACGGCCGGGGCGACATGGCGTCGGTCCTGTCTGAGCAGGAGGCCCTATCGCGCTCGTTCCAGATGGAGGACGCCGACACCGGTGACAACGCATGCGATGATCTGGATGGCCGGCCGCCGCCGCAGCGGGAGAAGAAAGATTGGAGGCTAGGCATGGCACGGAACTGGGTGGCGTGCGGGCACCGCTCCGTGGTGTGCAGTCGCTGCTGCGTGGAAAAGGGACCTGAAGGCGAAGTTGTCTGCCTGGGTTGTTTATTTGGGGATGAATCACCGAACGATATGGCCCTGTGATGCCCAGACGGTCCTTTATACCCTTTTTACCTCATTACTCACACTGGCCGATGACTCGGCAACTTTTACCTTCATGATGGCGTTTCTTTTCTGACTTATTGTTTCATGGGGTTGACTGTACAAAGGATATTCAAATTTAATAACATAGCTTATAAATACCCAATCACTTTTCAAAAAGAGCATATCCCGCCATTGGAAAAACGCCGTGTCTATTCCGTAGCATCAAATTCAAAACTACTCAACTATAGACACTACCCCACGGCACCATCACCATCCAGTACTCGTACATTATGACTGCATTCTATACACGATTCTAGTTATACTGCATGTATGTAGCAGTAGAGTTGAACTTGAGGTTACCCTTGATGACTTTGTCAACAGCGCTCAGAAAGTCCTTCTCCGTTGCCACCTTTCTCCTGGCACGAATGGCAAACATGCCGGCTTCCGTGCACACACTGCGAAGCTCGGCACCAGTCGCGTTGGGGCACAGACGCGAAATGAGCTCCCATCGGATGTCTCTCTCGACCGACATGCTCTTGGCGTGGATACGCAAGATGTTGGCGCGACCCTCCAGATCGGGCAACGAGAACTCAATCTTGCGGTCGATACGACCAGGACGCATCAGCGCAGGGTCCAGGGTCGACGGTCTGTTGGTTGCAAACATGACCTTGATGTTGCCTCGCGCATCGAAACCGTCCAGTTGTGTAATCAGTTCCAACATGGTTCTTTGGACTTCGTTGTCGCCACCGGCGCCGTCGTCGAAACGCGCACCACCAACAGCATCGATTTCGTCAAAGAAAATGATACACGCCTTCTTCGTACGGGCCATCTCGAAGAGCTCCCGAACCATCCTTGCACCCTCACCAACATACTTTTGCACTAGTTCACTTCCGATGACACGGATAAAGGTGGCGTCTGTTCTGTTGGCGACAGCTCTGGCGCAGAGAGTCTTTCCGGTACCGGGAGGACCGTAGAGCAGCGCTCCCTTGGGAGGGTCAATGCCGAGGTTGACAAAGCGCTCTGGTGATAGCAACGGCATCTCAACAACTTCTCTGAGCTTCTCAACCTGTTCCTTGCAACCACCAACATCACCATAAGTAACGTCAGGCTTCTCCTCGACCGTCATCATGGTGACGCTCGCGTCAATCTTGGGTGGAAGCGGGAGCATAATCTGATACTTATTTCTATCGACACCAACTCGCATGCCCTCTTCGATATCAGTGGGGCTGACTCGGTCGCCAAGCTGGACGACGAACTTGGCGATTTGTTTGACATTAATCACATATTTGCTTTTAGATTCGTCACCCTTTTCGTCCGAGATGATTTTCGTGCATCTAGCAACCTGGAAAGGCTGCTCCTCTTGCATTCGTTGGCGGTCGGCCGCAGTGTCCCAGAGATGTGGTGGTGCCAGACCAGTGTCAGATTCCTGTGCATGTCAGCATTTGATGTTGCCGCGCCATCGAGAGTGCCTGTCGCAGACCTTGACGCCAATCTTCTCGTCTACGCTTTGTTGCTTCTCCTTAATCTGTTTCTCGAGCTTCTTGATCGCGGCTCCGTACGGCGCGGCGCCATAGGTCTTGAGGACTTGGATATCCCTGGCTGCGGATTAGCAGGGCAACAGCCATGCCGTAGGGAGTTTGGAGCGTATACTCATCGGTAAGAGGTGTGATCTTCTTCTCTTCTACTTCATCATCGGCAAAGGTTTTCTGGTACTTCTCCCAGTTTTGTCCGGTGGCGGAAGGCTGAAACGGTTAGTGACATGGTGCGCCTTGTAAGGTCAGCGGCTATGGTCGCTCACCATGATGAAATGCGCACGGTAGACGCGCCACCAGTCTCGAAGCGTAGGGTTTGTTGTTGAGTAGTTCAACGCAAGCTGCAGCAGGAATTGTTATCGAGACTGAAGGTGCAGCGACGTCAGAGGCGCAACTGGTGGTGTTTGGTGATGGATTGGCTGGAGCAAAGGCAGAGAAGCATTCCGTAATCTCAGTTGCCTGAGAGCTCCAGCGCCGGGCTGAGTGCCTACCTAAGCACGCTAGGCCGCTTTAGGACTACGTGTACGCTGTGCAGGCAAAGCGCAGAATGGAAGGTGGCGGAAGATGGATAATCCCCACCTCCGAGCCGCCCAAAATTTCCAGGCGGTGGTGCTAATGGCGGAGTAGGGTACAAGGTGGGATATTTCGATTGAATGCTGCCTGTGGACCTGTGTTTCCCGCGTTCTATCAACAAGCACGCCTCTGACAAGATATTTCTACCAATTCAGGTCTAGGATATATCGCGACAATGTCTGCGGCTGAGGTTCAAAGCGGTGGCCAGGGCGGAAATGCTACCTTCAGAGTCAGTTGAAGCGCCGCAGCAAGCTCCCAGAGCTCCCCCACTAACCGTTATGTAGGATAGGGAGAAGCCCATGGCAGTTCGCTCGTCGAACATTGTCGCTGCCAGAGGTATGAGGGCAATATCAACGAATCCGAACACGTTTTATATACTAATGGCTATACGCAGCCGTCGCTGATGCCGTGCGCACGTCGCTCGGTCCCCGTGGTATGGACAAGATGATTCGCGGTGGAAAGGGGGAGACCATTATCACAAACGACGGCAATACCATGCTCAAGAGCATGTCAGTTATGCATCCCACCGCAAAGATGCTCGTCAATCTCTCCGGTGCTCAAGATGCGGAGGCTGGTGACGGTACCACCTCTGTTGTCGTCATCTGCGGTAGCTTGCTCGGTGCGGCCGACCGCCTCTTGTCCAAAGGCATCCACCCCTCCGTCATCTCCGAGTCTTTCCAGCGCGCTGCCGCCGCTGCCGTCGAAGTCCTTCACGACATGTCGCAGCCCATCTCCCTGACCGACACTGCATCGTTGCTACAAGCTGCCAATACATCGCTCTCGTCCAAGATTGTCTCCCAGTACTCGAACCTTCTAGGCCCCATGGCTGTCAATGCGGTAACGAAGACGATCGATCTCAAGACGGCCGAGAATGTCGACCTCAACAACATTCGCATCTGCAAAAAAGTCGGCGGTACTATCGAAGACAGCGAGTTGGTGGACGGCCTTGTTCTCCACCAGCCTGTATTGAAGAATGCTGGCGGACCTGTTAGAATGGAAAAGGCTAAAATTGGTCTCATCCAGTTCCAGCTGAGCCCTCCCAAGCCCGACGTACGTCAAACATCGCTGTGGTCGAATGGCAAACACTAACTGATGCGCTACAGATGGAAAACACGATCCAGGTCAACGACTACCGCCAGATGGACAAGATTGTCAAGGAGGAGCGCTTGTATCTGCTCAACTTGGCCAAGAAAATCAAGAAGGCCAAGTGCAATGTCCTTTTAATCCAGAAGTCTATCCTCAGAGATGCTGTCAACGACCTGTCGCTGCATTTTCTCGCCAAGCTTGGAATCATGGCCATCAAGGAGATTGAGCGCGACGAGGTCGAGTTCATCTGCAAGTCGACTGGATGCAAGCCCGTTGCTGATATCGACTCTTTCACCGAGGACAAGCTAGGAACAGCTGACCTGGTCGAGGAGGTCCAGTCTTCCGGCGCGCGTATGGTCAAGGTTATGGGTGCCAAGGCTACCGGTAAGACTGTGTCCGTCGTTGTCCGTGGTGCCAACTCCTTGATCCTGGAGGAGGCCGAGCGAAGCTTGCACGACGCTCTCTGCGTTGTCCGCTGTCTCGTCAAGAAGAAGGCCCTTATCGCCGGCGGTGGTGCTCCCGAGATTGAGATTGCCGCTCAGCTGGCCAAGCAGGCTCGCAGCCTAACTGGCACGGAGGCGATCTGCTGGAAGGCCTTTGCAGATGCCATGGAAGTCATCCCCACAACACTGGCCGAAAATGCGGGCCTCAACAGTATCAAGGTCGTTACTGACCTACGACACCGTCACGAGATGGGCGAGAAGAGCGCTGGTGTCAGCATCAAGTCTGGCGGCGTCAACTCCAACATTTCCAAGGAGAACGTGCTGCAGCCGCTGCTGGTCAGCACAAGCGCCATTGAGCTGGCAGCAGAGACGGTGAAAATGATTCTGAGAATAGACGACATTGCCCTTACGAGATAGAGTATCAACCTTTGACTAGGATGATGTATGATAATACCCAAAAGAGGTGTTTCTGAAGTATATAGAAGGAATAAAAAGTACAACCGGAGTGCGGTACAACAAGATGGTTTTAACACACAACTTTCCGTTAAAAGACCAACTTGTGCTGTGGATTAAGGTGCCGAGCCGCCGGCTGGCGAGCTTTGGTCCACTGATGTTGGCTGTTTGCAAACGACTTTCGCCTTGGTCTATACAATTGCACCTGAAATCGCTACTCAGTTGTTAATCCATTCTATATAGAATGTACCATGGCAAGACGCGCTGCGAATTCCGACGACACTTCTGCAGCAATTGTAGCCCAGCAGCGCATTTTGCAGGTATGTGTTGACCGCCATCCAGCAAGTCCTCGCCCAGCCGAGCTACTGACGTCTCCTCGCAGCTGAAAAAGGAGCGGGACGGAAAAGTCAAGGACGTGGTCGCCAAAGTCGTAGCAGATTTGGACGACATCAAGCGCCAGGTGTCGCAAGAACGGGAGGAGCACGAACGGCGGAGGTAGCCTACAGTTTCTCGAAGGGATAGACATGGCCATGTGCGGTGCTGACCAGCCACTTTTTAGAAAGCAGAAAAAGGCCAAGATTTTGTCGGATATTGCAAAGTCGATGCAGAAGCGAAACGCGATTGAAGAAGACATGATGGCTGTGATGTCAGGTCTCAACACCACCATGATGCAGTTGGAGACTCGGGTGATGGAGGTCTACGATGTCAAGGAGCGTCAAGTGCAGCAGTTGCTGTAAGATGATGATGATTGAAGACAAGACATGCCACGATTTCCCGACAGAGGCGCGTTTTGGGTGGAAATGTACAAACTTTTTGTTATTCTATTATCCAGGTAACCATTCCTGACCAGTGCCAGGCTGTTGCTAGTATCAATGCTTCCATGAGTTAGAGGAGATTGCTTCCCGGTCGATTGCCGGCTTATTCGTAATTGCACAAGTGTTGTACACAGCTCCGGATATACCGGTGGCTGAATTTTTGGGTTTCCCGCGCTCTCATCGTCAATGTCCAAAATTTTTATCCGCACAGAAGCGCTCTCGAATCGCGCAGGGTTCTATCGTCTCGCATTCGGTTGCTTTTTTCTTCTTCAAAAAAAAAATCTCTCTAGACTTTGTATCCGAAACCGAGCATGCAGCTCTTGTACTGCTGCACAAACGACTGGCAGTCGGCCTGGGGGTCCTTGGCGCCGGAAAAGAGCATGCACTCGTCGCGCTTTGCCTTTTCGTCCTTGCATACGCAGCAGGGCTGCATCCATATATTGTCAGCGCGCGCCACATTTCCGCAATCTTTTTTTTTGTAAGATATATACCTTGGGGCGCGAAGCGTTCTCGGTCGAGGCGGCGGCCGGAGCGGCGGAAGCTAGAAGTCGGGCAAAGTCAGCATAAAGAGTTACGGAAGCGTCAAAGGACAATAGGAGGAATGGAAGCGTACAGAGGGTAGAAATTTTGGCGTCCATTGTGTCGATTGCGGAGCGCGATTGGAGTTTGGCTATGCTGCTGGAAGAAATCTTTGGTTGCTGGTTCAAGTTTGGATTGATTGCAAGAGGTGACGACAAGGGATCGTCTGACCTGGATTTCTAAGCTTTGCGCAACCAATCAGGCTGCGCTTGATGCTGCACAACGGACGACCAAAGTGGCACTGGTGGAGCTGGAATGCACCCCTAACAAGGTATTAACCTGCTCATACATTTCCATCAATTGCAAGGTATCTTTCTTGCAACGCCCTTGCTATTCTCGAAAAAATATTTTTTGAATTTTGAATACGGGAAAGAAGATGGCGTTGTAGTCTCGTCGAATGTGATAACCAGCAGCAGCGCGCCAACACTAACACCTGTCCTCGGCAGAGGTCAATTGTCCGAAGACCCGCATGCCTGTAATGCTTCTTTTTCCGTATTATCAGATGCACCTAAAAGGAATCCCGAGGAAAATTCCATGAAGCAGAGTGGTAACAAGTCTCAATCCACTCCGTAATTGTGGTTTCGTCTGTCTACGTAGCCCAGGTTTCCTGTTGCCCCCAAAAGCGAAAAAGAAGGAAAGAAAAAACAAATGGCTGGCTCTTAAAATTCATCCAATACGTACCAAGGCCTCATCTCAACCTTGACCATCACTGCCGCCACCAGAACGCGGTGGCTGATCCGAAGTCTCGTCTACCCAGGCCATGCCTCTCGCCTTTGCGAGCAGTCCATCGACCGGTCATGAAGTCACTTCGTAAACACCTCGCCGAAAGTCCTCTGTACCCTGTAAAAACAGTTACCGGCCATTATCTTAAAGCCGCGCCGACGGGTGCTCGATGGGGGCCAGTTCCTCCGTCTCCCACACTTGGTACCGGCAGCCGGCTGGTGTGGCGCAGGACGGCCGAGTTTTTGGCTATTCCGAGTCGCGGATTTTAGAGACGGCACAATGTCCGCCGGTGGACTTGCGTGACTGGGCCCCGGTCCAGCTTGGACCCTGCGGCAGAAGCATCTCAATCTCCGGCTAGCAGGACTCATCTCCAGTGCGTCAAGCACGGCAGATTTCAGAGCCTGGCTCTGGGTAATTTGTCCGGGAAAAACATGGCTTCTATTCTTATCCGTTGCCGTACTAGTCAAAGCTTTAGGCTAAGCCATGTTTTGCAAGGCGCGCTCTCCCGTTTGGAAATAACGTTCTTGCATGCAGGAGCCGTTTCATTCGGGCTGGTACTACAATTCTGATTTTTGTGAATTTGTCGTTTTGCGGTCATCACCACAGTGAAATGCATTGAAAAGGGAAAAGAAAGAAACTCTAGCCTGTAAAGGTAGAGAGGGTACGGAATAGGCAGCAATGGTTACGATGACGCTATAAGCGGCCGCCTCGGCGCAACATATCAGGCCAACGTCCTTGGCGAGGATCTACATGCAGCCTTGCCAGTCCGGTCCCACAGGACGGAAATGCAACACCAGAGATCCGAGTATCGCGGAACCGCAAGCTACTATAGGAAATAAAACATAGGAAATAAAACAAAATATGTTTTGGAGCCAGTGAGTCACCTTGCAAGGCAAACTCGCGAACGGATTGTGCGACAGATCATCAGTCGTCTACAGAGGCCGACTTACACCATAGTGATGAATGGCAGGGTGAACTGTCGAATCAGCCCGCTGAGGGAAGCCTCCTTTTCCTCGGTCGAGACAGAGAGACCCGATGAGCGTAGCATGAGGTTTTGGTGGGATGTTTAAATCTGATGTCATTAGTTGCGTGATATGTTAATCAACCCGGCGTTCATCACCAAGCCCTTGGTGATTTCTCTGATTCCCGCCCAAACACCTTACCCACATCCCAGGCTTTTCATATATATGAGAGGGCTTCCACGTGGGTCCATATCCGATGATATCTGAGCTGGTGTGGGCACTTGGGTAGGGGGAGGGAGCCCAAGTGACCCCGTCTTGCGTTCAGCTTTAGAAGTTCTACCCCAGCAGTAATGGCAGGGACCCTCGGGCCGAGGGGCTGCTTTGTCTTGTTTACTATATTAGAAGACTGTGTATGAATGGCTAGTCATCGCATTGTGTTTCTTTATGCCCAAGGCTGATAATGGTTGAATCAAAGCATACGAAACCAACCGAGCCAGTCGCGTCCGGCGGACTCGGCGATGGCGACAGTTCCAGTCGGCGCGGCTCCGACACCTCCAATGATCATGTCACCAAGCAGACACCGGAAAGATCGCCAAAGAGCGTATCCCAGAAGATCAAAAATGCAAGAACAAAGTCGATAAATAATGTCAAGAGTAACTGGAAATGGTATCTCCTTGGCGGGTTCATCTTTCTGGCTATTCTGCTGCCGATTGTGTAAGCCATCGTTGCTGGCAACTTGAGAGAGTACTCGCTGATACTTGGCAGCTTCAAAGTCATCTTGCCCGCCATCGTCCAGCTCATTGTCAATCAGCAGTCTCTACCTGTCCTAGGCGGTTCTTTTCTATTTCAGACCCCCGACTCCATGCTCTGCAATCTCAACTCCTCTTTCAAGTCACCACTCCCGGCCTCTATCCAACCTTTTTCGCTACAACTCTATAACAGAGCAACGCCCACGTTTACACCCTGGCTTACGATGCAGATTGGGAAAATAAGAGTCAACGGCGATACACAGATTCGAGTCATCAACCAGACACAACACATTACCGATGGCGACGAGTTTACCAAGTGGTTTGGCAAGTTTGTCGATCAAGAGGAACTTGATCTGGATGTTCGTGCTGATACGGCTACAATCAACCTTGGCATTTTAGAGTCGCGGCCGGTGCTGGATAAGACAATCACTTTCAAAGGACTCAACCTTCATCGTGGTATTCGACTGGAGCACGCGCAGCTCGTCTTGCCCCCCGTCAACGGCCACAACCTCAAAGGCATGTTGATGATTCCCAACAAGTCACCCATCGCTTTTGGAATTGGCAATTATACCTTGGACGTGTTTGCGGCCGGTGTGAATATTGGCCACATTACAATCAAGGACACTGTGTTGAGCCCGGGAGATAATCTGCAAGCACTGGACGGGTTCATCGACCTCCAGGTCTTGGTCGCCAACATGGGCGCCATCATGAAGAGCATGGCTCTATCGCTCGCGGACGGCATGATGGAAGTGACAGTGACGGGAAGGGAATGCTACATCAACGGTCAAAGACTGAAGCTCATTGAAAATGTTCTTAACCACCGCAGCCTCGTCATTCACGGTTCAATTGCTACTGTGGCAGCGGACCTTGTCGGTGGTCTGTTCATGCCGCAACTCAACACTGGTCATGGCACAAACCAGGGCTCCTCGTTTATTGATGCAATCTCTACAGTGTTTTCCAACCAGACCTTGATGGGAAATATTGCAGATCACTGGAACAAAACGAAGAAGAGGAGCGAGGGAGGCACGCAAAGACGAATGCTTGGGCTCGGGGGTTATGTCTGACGGCGTTACTGAACAAATCACAAGAGATTCGTACATTGAATACACTTATTAGCTACACATACAACTCAAGACTGCGAAGAAACTCAGCCGTCGACACAACACGCGCATTACATTGTATTGTCATGGCGTTGCCGCAAGTGTCATTGCCAGAACTCTTCAGTTGTCTACCAGGACCGCGAGCTGGCAGTATTGGCTTTCAAGTGGCCGGCACTTTGTCTTCATCTTCAAGTTTCAGTCCCTCGAGGGACAAACCTCCCCCGCCGTCCAAAGTCTCTTCTTTCGCTTCCACCGGCTCGGGTGCTGCCTTTCTGGTGTCGCGCGGCAGCAGCTTCTTCTTGACGTTGAACTTCATGTGCGCAGGGCGAAACCCATGATCCAGAGCCGTTTTGATCTCCACCATGTAGACCTCGATGACAGCCTGCTTCCAGTCTTTGATAAACGCCTCGGCCTCTTGCTCCGTCTCAAACTTTTTGAAGCATGCGCCCTCCACGCCTGAAGTCTGCACTTGACAGTCACTTTTGAACAAAAGGTCAGCCGTGATGTGGGCCACAAAAGCTACGCAAACATACCACCAGTTATGGAAAACGCCTACTTTTCTGCCGTTTGCGACGGCATAGTAGCCTCCTTTCCCTCGGTACGGGTGGCGATCCTTGAGGACCTCGTGTATGTCCTCTTGGCTCCGTTCCCTCAGCCAAGCTCTGGCCTCTGCCAAGCTGGAAAAGCACTTGTCCTCTGATTTGCATCCAGTCACGCGAGGATGGGCGTCGCCCCTAGTACTTGAGCATCAGAATAAAGTTGTACTCGGGCATACGATAGGGAAAAGACTACCAAGAGGAGAAGATGGTGGGCCGCAACAGACGTTGGTTCGGCAAGACTGCGTAAAACTCGAGGCACTTCATTTTCAAGACTTGAGGATGCAAGTGCAGGATCGAATTGTCATAGTCTTCTTTCAAAAAGGTCACTGAATCCGGGGTAAAAGATGTATGGAATTATTGCTGTCGTCGGAATTTGTGATTAGGCTGGACATGGCTGCCCGAACAAAGCCCTATTCGTCATCGTGCAGCTGCAGCAAAGCCCACAACATGTCCGTACGAGTGCACACGTTTTCATTACTATTGATCCTCTAGGATCTTTATAGTAAATTTGCTTCGAGTTTACAGCCGTGACAGTCAATACAGACAAATGCGCCGATGGGATCTTGCTCACCAAGGCAAAGGAAAGGCGAGCCGCCATCGCGGTGGTCTCGACCAGAGTCTTTGATCGAGTGAGCAAGCGACTCAGTATGCAGCATGACCACTCATCCTTTGAGATTCGATGCATCATCCATCAGACATGGCTGTGAAGGCAAAGCCTCAAAGAAGCAGCCCGCCTTTAGATTGGTCTTGCTCCTTTTTGCATCCGAACCCAGCTTTCGTCTGTTGTGCATCTTTCGAACCTTGGCTGGGAAGATTCACGGGCAATGGCCCAGCTTTCGTCTGTCGTCCGACGTCTGTATCATGCGCTCGGCACTGTTTCACATGCCCTTTTTCTTGACGCGAACGCTATAGTGCAACAGAATGATCAACTTTGTCGTCTTTGTCGCCTTGTAGCAATTTTTTCCCAGACCAAAGAGAGCGACCACTGCCTGCCCACTTTCTGGCCGAGCCGTCGCTTGCCGTCGTAACCGTTCGCGAGCCAAGAAGTACCAACAGGCTTTTCTGGTAAAGCCGAATCGATTGGGCTGGGTCCACCTCCCAGACTGAATTCGTATCAGAACTGGCTGTCCAGCAGGAGATGACCAGGCTGCTGCTATCTAGGCAACCGATGGCGTTTGTTCTGCGGCCAATGATGTCTGCTCCAACGGAGACGTAGCTTTCTGGGCCAATGCCCGAATCGAGTTTGCATAATGGAGGCAAAAACAACGAGACAACCCCTGCTCGCGTAGAATTTTTCCATGAGCGCTGTGATGTCATGACCAGAGTGGCCAATTTTGACAACCTCATGACCTTCTCCACACTGGAATCCAGCTATCGTGTCTTGTAGCCAAGACCATGCCGTGGTGGCCATTCTTTATCAATGTTTTGTCCCGCTAGCCTGCCTGACGTGGTCAGCCGAGGTGCAACACACTCTCGAATACGAATATACGGCCTACAGCCATGAAAAATTCGCTCAACGCAAAGTCACCGACGGGCATCGGATTGGTCGTTGGCATGGTGTCTTGGCCATTATGTCATTGAACAAGTGGCATTCACCGCCCAAGTTGGTCAAGGAATTTGACGGAGGTCTGGCAACGCAAATGTCCCGAGAATCGCCGGAACATGACAAAAGTCATGCATGTATGGGCTGTTTCAAAGTTTGGGATTGTAAAGGACTGAGTCTGGCCTTTTTTTGCGTCAAGTTGTTTGACCGTCGTCGGTCACGCTGGAGAGAGTCGTGTTAGTGTCCCTGGTTGCGACCGGCGAGACAGGCCCTACAACCCTGAAAAGTTTGCTGGTGCCCAGGCTCTCCATTATGATGAAGAGAGCATGCACTTTTTTTGCTGGCTTTTTGTAAAGCAAGTGGAGATGCCATGAAGCTGGATATTACTGCCTTGTACGTCTTTGTTCAGTCGTGAAGAGTTATCGCATGCAGGGCAGAGTTTCAACGTGGTGTGCATGTGATGTTTCTGGCTGGATGAGACTTAATTTTTGAGGTTGCATCTTGGGAAAGTAAAAAGTGAATTCACGACTAGCAACGTGTTTCAGGCATGATGCGTGGCAAGCATGAACAGCATGAAGGCTGGGAGCAAGGCAAGGGCAAGTCTGTTGAGTCAAAGTTGTCGCGCATCAACCCCTTTGGTTCTATGGTAGCCATGGAAATATTTGTAGGGGAAAATCGCATGTTTCTATTCCTCAAAGTTAGATGAAGAATTTATTCGCCTGAAAATACTGTATATGTGTTTCCTCAGGTTGCCATGGGACATGGATGTGAATATGACGCGTTGCGGACAAACAGTTGTGCAAGATGGACATGGAGTAAATGGAACAAATAAATGGATAACGAGGTTTCTACGAGATGAAAGGACCGAAACGCCCATGTGAGGGATATGCAAACTCGTGGGTTCGCTAGCTGCGCTGAATTGCTCCAATTTGACAGGTAGACGTGGCCGATCTCGTATAGTTGATCATGCTATGGCTGATGCAACCGCAGCAGCGCAGGCCCCATTCGCGGAACAAAACTAGCAAACCTTTTCGTCATGCGGAAAGATTGCGATGAATGGGTATGCCCAATGACACTTTCTTGCTTGCCAATCTGCCGCTGAAATTCCCCTCACAAGCCACGCTGACAACTTTCGCATCCTTGGCTACGTGGACCACCTGGGTGGGCTGCCAGGCCAGAGGCTGTTACAGCTGATGTGGCGACATGCTTGGCCCAAAGCACCGTGCGCGGAACTGAAAGGGGGGAGGCTTTTTTCTCTTCTTGGCCTGGCTGAAGTGGTGATATGTATGCTGTAGTCACGCCAGAGTAAACGAGTCTGACATGAATCGAACGGTTTTTCTATGCTGGTGCAAGTTTGCGTGGAGGAGGGTGGAAACGCATCATCATCTGGGCTGCGAGAAGTACAGTATCCTAGGTATGCACGGCTGCAGATGCAGGTCTTGGCGCGTTGTGGCTTGCCTTTATGAAAGCTGAAGGCCGATGACATGTTGATGATGAGTATGTACTACCAGTAAGTATTGAGTAGTACTGACTGTGAATGTCTCGTTTGTATAGACTTAGTTATTCCATACTCTATACAGACTGTGTATTCACGATGCACGCTAAAAAGCTCTTTCAACGGGTTCCCCTACAGAACAACAACGCGCAATGTGGTGGCATATTTTAGAGTTTCTCTGCCAGTAGCGTGGGCGGGCACTAACATCTACGCGCATGTCTCACCAATTTCAGATTGACCCCATTGTTCAGATTGCAGGATTCCTTGGTTGCTTATTCGTTCCTAGTGATGCGCTGTCGTTCGTCTGACCCAGGCTGCCAGGAATGCACTCAGCATCGGACGGGACCAGGACGCTAGCCGACATGAGATCTGTCGACTCAGACAAGTCAACTACTAGCTACATACTTGGTGTCCGGCCTTGAGGAGACCAAAATCCTGTCTTGTCTCGGTCTCACCTCGACGCGACACCGCGCCCGAGGGGAAGAAACAACAAGACAAAGAAGGTATCGGCTTGAGGCACAGGCCAGACGCTGATTGGAAGGCTGCGAGAAAAAAAGCCGATCCCTTAGACGGCAGCGTCAGCTGGAAGAATGACGAGAAAAAATGCCACTGCCAATCTCAATTTCATAAAGGCCATGGGCTGTGTCGCGTGACAATTGGTGCGCGCAACCCCCATCCGGCATCCGATGATCCTGGCGATACAGCAGACGTCCTCTGGGCTGGCTGAACCTACACGGCAGCCAAAGTATTCCTTCATTCCTTCCCGGGCCTGGTTGAATGCCGAGACTTGTTACTGCAGAAGCGACTAATACATGTCAAAACGACGCTCGGCCTCTTGACCAGGTTATAGTTGGGTCTATTAATAACCTGGGGGGGCTTTCGTATTCCCAGGCTTGGCTAGCTTGGATCGCCCCGGAGCTTCTCGCTAATCCCAATAGCCGTGGTCCCGTAACTAGAGGATGCGACTTTGGAACGCGACGACAAGTTGTTATTGGTAGCGGCAGCTTGCCGGCTTGCCAGCGTGGCTGTGTGGGTTGCGGTGGTGCGGAAATCTTGTTCCTCACCACTCTGTACTCGGTACGAACGGGGAGACTCGGTAGATGTGTTTACGGACCGTGAAAATAGTTATATTACAAATTCAAAGCAGTAGCCGGTCATTATTCGCTGCTCAGGCGCAAGAGGGCGCCAGTCAAGCAAGGAGGGTGCAACGGGTTCCAAGCCCATTCGGGCCATGTCCTACAATTCCTTCTGCAGCAAAAGACATGCAGTTAGCCAGACTTTGGAAACTGCGATCGGCACCAGCACAGTGCCCTCTCCAGGATCATGACACATTTGGTATGTTATTTGCGGTCGTTTGTTTCTGAGGCGCTTGAAACGGTTGAGCCCCTGGCATGGGGTGACCACTAACATCCGCGTTGTGCCAAAAAGAACAGGTATCATCATTGGTGGTGTGAAATAAAGAGCACTTGGCACCACAGGCATCTCGGTACTTGGCAAACTGTAACATGGCTTTTGCAGCCTCGACGCGACCTGCAGGCTGGCGGCAGTGAATACCGACATGGACCTGCGCAGCCTACCTACAAGCTACCTACAAGCTAGGCCAGTTCGTCGTTAGTAGATACTATACTCCGTACCACCGTTATCTTATTTTCAGCCACATCATCCGTCGTGCCATGGCTAGCAAGCCTAGCATGGTGGACTTGGCCCACCAGCTTGCTCGTCTGCTGCCGACTTGTCCTCACTGGTTTGGCTGGTGACTTACTTGGTGGCTGGTGACTGGTGATTGGTGACTTGGGTCCTCGATTGAATCGTCGTTTGGACCAGGTAGGCATTGATTGTCGTCATACTCAGTCCGAGTCAGGAACCAGAGTCTCGGTGAAGCAGAGCCAGGTGATGGCAGGTTACAGTGCAGCACCCCGAGTTCCGTCTTTGCCGGGAGTGGCCGTGCTCGACGAACAACGGAGTCGATACGGGCCAACTTGTGGTTCTTGCCCCTTTGTCCATTTTTTATTTCTTGTACGAATAGCATTGCCATGGCATTCTACGTGGATAACACACTAGACACGTCAAAATCCCCTACTAACTAGGTAGTGAGGGGATGGCCCATCGATCGGATGAAATAGCTGAAATAGCTGAAATAGCTTGGCTTACCTTGAACTCCCCTGCCATCAGCTCATACCGGTGGCATAGTATACGAGCCGACTACTGTATCCATACGTAATAAGCGAATAGTATACCCAAACACCTGATGGACCTGAAGCATGAAAGAAGAGCCCCAGTCATGCGGTTCTTCTATAACCCGCCGTATTTATTATTCTCAATTCAGCCCCAATTATTATGATCCATGGACCATGCCTCAGCCTCATGCAGCCCAATTCCCGGGGGAGACACAATACCAAGTAGAGAGGAATCCGTCGGCGCATGGCATTCAGCCGGCTAACAAGGCAACAAAAGGAATGGACTAGTCATTCCATCCTGTGCCATGTTGTTTATTGCCGTGCGAAAACCGCTCCATTTCCCTTGGCCTTTGTCTTGTGCACATCCCCTGGCATTATTAGTGCCTTGCTTGGCTATTATTATAAGTCTCATCATCCCCTCCCTAATCTTGCTTGGCTCTACCTACCCGTCCAGCCCTTTGTTTCCAAATGGGATTATCCGCTTAATAATCCCCTAGCCCAATATGAAGACGATCGAGTTGTGTTCATGGCTTCTCTATGCACTGAGTGTCTCCGCGCGTGCTGATAGGGCCATCAAGGAACATTTCGGAGAGAACCCCAATGCGAACCAGCTCTTTGCCGCACCGCCCACCAATGCACGATTTATTGATCGTGCGGGATGGGGGGTCTACTGTGACAGTGTAGAGCCTGGCAATGAATGCTGGAAAGCCATTGACGGAGACAACAACACAATCTGGCACACGCAATGGTCTGGCTCCGCGCCGCGCCCACCGCACAGCATCACGCTGGATATGCGCTCCACGCACAACATCAATGGTATTTCCGTCCTGCCGCGACAGGACAACAATAAGAATGGCTGGATCGCCCGGCACGAGGTGTACGTCAGCGAGGGCGGCAGCAACTGGGAGATTGTGGCCATGGGCAACTGGCCGACCGATGCGCTGATCAAGTATGCCAACTTTGAAACACGAAGAGCCCGCTATGTTCGCATCAAGGCCTTGAGCGAGACCGACGGCAATGCGTGGACGAGCATCGCCGATCTCCAGGTCTACGCCGCCGACGCAGGGCCGACGCCGTATGCCGGCCTCGGGAAATGGGGACCGACCATCAACTTCCCGACCGTGCCCGTGGCCGGCATGGTTGATCCTCTGAGCGGCAAAATCACCATTTGGTCTGCCTATGCCTATAACAACTACATCGGGTCCAGCTGGGACCGCGTCTTTACCTCCATCTGGGATCCGGCCACCAACGATGTCGAGCCCAAGATTGTCGACGACACCGACCACGACATGTTTTGTCCGGGCATCTCCATTGACGGCAAGGGACAGGTCATTGTCACCGGCGGCAACTCCAAGTCCAAGACGACCTTTTACGACTTTCCGGCCCAGAAATGGACCCCCGGCCCTGACATGCTGGTGCCTCGCGGCTACCAAGCCTCCGCGACCTGCTCTGACGGTCGCGTCTTCACCATCGGTGGCTCCTGGAGTGCCGCCGAGATCCAGCCCAAGGACGGCGAAATCTACGACTTTCGATCAAACAACTGGACGTATTTGCCCGGCGCCAAAGTCGCCAATCTGCTGACACAGGACGCCCAGGGCGTCTACCGCTCCGACAACCACGCCTGGCTCTTCGGATGGACGAACGGCACCGTCTTCCAGGCCGGCCCCAGCACCGCCATGAACTGGTATGACACGGGCGGCAGCGGCAACGTGAGGTCGGCGGGCAAACGCACCTCGAACCGCGGTGACGACCCCGACTCCATGTGCGGCATCGCCGTCATGTACGACGCCCCGGCGGGCAAGATCCTCACCGCCGGCGGCTCGCCCTCGTACCAGAACAGCGCGGCCCACGCCAACGCGCACGTCATCACGCTCGGACGGCCGGGCGACCGGCCGTCCGTCCGGTTCGCGAGCAACGGCATGTTCTCGGCGCGCTCCTTCGCCACGGCCACGCTGCTGCCCAACGGCCAGACCTTCATCACCGGCGGCCAGAGCTACGCGATCCCGTTCGAGGACAGCACCCCGCAGCTGACGCCCGAGCTCTACGACCCGGAGCGGGACAGCTTCCGGCAGCAGGCGCCCAACACGATCCCGCGCACCTACCACAGCATCTCGCTGCTGATGCCCGACGCCCGCGTCTTCAACGCCGGCGGCGGCCTGTGCGGCGACTGCAACACGAACCACTTTGACGGCCAGGTGTTTACGCCCAGCTACCTGCTCAACCCCGACGGCTCGCCCGCGGACCGGCCCGCCATCACCTCGGCGGATGTCAGCGGCGCGGGCCGCATCAACATCGGCACCGACGGCGACGTGTCGTCGGCCGCGCTCATCCGCGTCGGCACGTCGACGCATACCGTCAACACCGACCAGCGTCGTATCCCGCTGAAGCTCAGCCGGAAGAGGGACGGGTCCTACACGGCCCCGTTGCCGACGGACGCCGGCATCCTCTTGCCAGGCTACTGGATGCTGTTTGTCATGAACAGCAATGGCGTGCCCAGTGTCGCCAGCATCATCGACCTTTCTCTATAAGACGTTGTTTCCCAACGTAGCCTTCATGTACATAATTCACGACGATACGCGTACATTGCACATATCGAAGCGAGCCTTGGCACACCAGCGCTGCACGGGCCCATGATGCATTGGAATATCTTCATCACTCAGAGTTACATTGGTATATAGTGAAGTAAGCATTACAAGTTGGGATCTAATGTACAAGTTAGGATCTAATGTACAAGCTAGGATCTAATGTACAAGCCAGGATCTAATATTGAAGTGTGCTGTTGCCCAAGCAGATAGGAAGCGGGATGCTCAAAGCCCCGTGCCATGGCGTTGAAACCGCGCGGAGAGATCCAATTGAGGACAAAACCCGTGACGAACCAAAGTCAAGGACACCAGCAAATATTCAATAGATAATGAACCAATGAGAAAAAGTTTCTTCATTCTCGCTTCAGCTTATCCATCAAGTTACTTGGTACAGTTTGAGCTGGATGTGCTGTTGATATCCATTGCTGGCGCATCTGCACCTATGTTGAAACGCCACGGAAGCGAGCTGCATCAGCTGAGGGCAGAGAAAAAAGGTCGCAATATTCGAGCATCCGCTTCATGGTCAGAAAACTACAATCACAGCCTGTGAGCCGAGACAACAATGGGGAAGCTGTAAAATTGGCGTACGGCTGAACCAACCCTACTTGTAGCCAAACCACCAATCCTTGCATCGTAATATGCCATCACTGATCCTACAATAAATTGAGAGAATAAACTTGACCCCCTTGAGGCGCAAGTTCCCCCACATCATTTATCAGAGCTGCCATACAGGAAGATTGAGGCTGCTGCACGACAAGACGCTAAATCATACTACACCACGAACAGCTTGGCCCGCACCCATCTCGACCGCCGCTTCCTTGTGCTTTAACTCTTGGTTCATATTCAGGATAAGACAATGCCCTAACATGTACGGCCATAGCCGAGTGACAAATCTGGATCCCGTCCGATCTCCGATAGATAACCACTTGAGCGCCAGATTAGTAGTTGGGTCGGTGACGACCAGCGAACACCGGGTGCTGTACATTCTTTTTTGCTCTTTTTGCTCTAGGTATAGTCGTAAATGAGAACCATTCATCTGTGCACTTGCAAGTGATGTATTAGGAGCAAAAGTGCGTGGCATATTCATCGCTCGCCGAATTTCTGCAGCCACCGCCATATGGGGGCTGAAGAAGTGTCATTTCAGGAATTCGGTCGGGCTGAGGCTAAATATAGACATGGATGGCGTAAAATCACTTAATTTGCAAAACGGCCGACGCCGACTCGGGCTGGGTACCGGTTATTGAACGTGGCTGGATAGACACCTGCTGCATCGACAAGACGAGCAGTGTCGAGCTGGGTGAGTCGACCAATCCCATGTCTAGATGGTACAGAGAAGCAGCCTGCTGACACGCTGTTTTGGAAGACGTAGAACATGCAATAGATGCCGAGGTGCTGGAGCGGCGCATTGGAAACTCGAGGTGGTTGACGCGAGGCTGGACGCTGCAGGAGCTGCTTGCACCGATAGAGGTCAAGTCTTTTTTAATGAGAACTGAGTGTACCTTGGAAGGAGAAAAACACGGGCAGGTATTATTACAAAAATCACACAAAGATACCCATCACGGTGCTTTTAAACGGCTCGTTGGAGGGACGCGCATCGCGCAAAAAATGTCGTGCGCCTCGACAAAACAGACAACTCGTCTGGAAGATGTCGCCTACTGCCTTCTCCGCATCTTTGACGTCAACGTGCCAATGTTTGACGTCATGCAGAGCTTCACGACAAAGAGAAAAGTGCGCCAAAGGACCTACATTGGATTGACGTTTATCCAAAGAATCTCGCAGCGAAGCGACGCCACCGGCGGACTCACATTCACTCTCGGGCCTCCTTCGACACTGCTCAAGAACAAAATAGTACACGGTATTATGTTTTTGGTTTCAAAACGGCACCGGCAAGAGTATGGGCGCCTGCATTTATGCAAGCTAGGGCCGGCAACACCAACCACGACGTGCTCATGTACAGCTGCCAATTGAAGAGAATCCGACAAGAAAAATCCCCAATTTCTTCATCTAAACATCTGCGCCTGTAATCACCTGCAACCTTTACAAGCCCTGAGCCGCATCAGCCCGCGCGAGCAACTCTTTCATCCTCGCCTGCGCCTTTGCCAGCTCCGCCTCCAAATCACAGTTCCAAATCTCGCGAACCGGCCCGTCGATAGCCTCGCGAAGCTTATCCAGGTCATCCTCTACCCCGGGACAGTGCAGGTCCAGCAGCTCGCCGTGGCGGCGGCCGTGGTGCTGCACAAACCTGGTGCGCGGGCGGCGCACCGACTCGTACGCTGCAAAGGCGGGCAACAGGTCATCTGGGGAGCGGCACGCGCCGAGCATGTGGGAGAGAATGTGCGCGTCCTCGAGGGCCTGGGCGGCGTCGGCGCCTTGGTGTGGCGCGCAGGCGTGGGCGCTGTCGCCGAGGAGGAGCAGACGGAGCGGCTCGGACGTAAAGGTGGGAATATCTTGAGAGAGGTCAAAGATGCCCCGAAGGTCGGTATTTTCTATGAGCTTGTCAAGTCAAGTCAGCAAATCATTCGTATGGCAGTGCTGAGACTAGCTTACTGAAAAGATCTTTTGGCAGTCTTGGCCAAAGTTTCTGAAATCCTCTTCCATGTCCTCTTTCTGAATTGGTTTGATCCAATTGCCCTCCCAATTGCCATCCTTGGAAGTGGCAAAGGCAACGACATTCATAAACTTGCCATTTGCAACCGGAAATAGGAGTACATGGCCCCCTTTCCCGAGAAACACGTAGCGATTCCGTGCCTTTTCCTCTCCGATTGCCGCAATGGCCTTGTCCATCGGAACCCGCCCTCTGTACGCATACTTTCCCGTATACATTGGCTGCGCCAGCGGGTTGTCTTTTCCCAAGACAAAGTTCCTGCACACGGACCGAATGCCATCGCATCCGATAACGGCATCAGCCTCGTACACCACGCCGTCGGCAAACTTCATCAAAGTGCGCCCCCGCGCCTCATCCCGCGTGAGGCCAACGAGGCGCTTGCCAAACTCGGCAATCTCCTCAGGCACAAGGCGCGCCAGCTCGTCGATGAAGCGCGCGCGGTGGGCGGTGCTGTGCCTCTCATGCGGGCCGAGCCGGGGCGAGCAGACGGCTGTGCCCGCAGGCTGGCCGTGCAGGTCCTGGCCGAGGATAAAGTCAAAGTACGTGTCCCCCTTGGACGCCCAGCCGGCCGTGGTCGAGATGCGGGCATAAGCGTCGCTGATGGCTGGGTCGATAAGCGACATGGCGCGGATGGCGTTGGCGCCAAAGAAAACAGCCCCTGGGACGGAAAAGTCAGTCATTGAAAAAAGAAAAATTCGCAGAATTTTCTAGAATGCGCATATACCTCCAATGTCGAAAAATTGCGGCGCGGCTTCAAAGATGCGGACGTTGATGTGGCTGTACTGCTGCAGGCCAATTGACAGTGCCAGGCCGCCAATGCCACCACCAATGATGGCGACATGGATGGGCTTTGGATCCTCTGTCACTGATTCCATGATGCATGAGGCATGTGAATTGTGAAGAAAAGTATTCACGAGCGCCTTGTCAAGGTTGCAAGTCGAAAGCGAAACCATTGCCGGCCAGCAGTCAGCGCAGCCAACTGAGGGCCACTAGTTGTCGCTGCAGGTTGCAGGAGCTGGAATCGTCAAATACTAACGAGCTTCTTCTGGTGGCACTATAATAAGCTATAATAAGCTATATAGCAAGTACACCGCATCTTACCTCTTTTGGCCTTTGTGTGGTGGGGTTGACTTTTCAAGTGCAGGTACATACAAGACACAAGATATGCATTGTCTATTGTCTTTAGATACATGACCAGAGCAGTTTCACTACTGAAAGATGAACATGTTGGATCGAGAAGCTGCATCGGAATGCTCGGGACATGTTGACAACAACATCAATTCGGACTCTGCTGAGTGCGCTTACTGTGTGCCATTTTTGTATTGGTACACTCTCTTGTCGTCGTATCAGTGCTCGATCTTGCCGTATCTTCTCTCTTGGGGTAATAATCAAGCCACCAAGGGTTCTCAGACCACGGAGCGTAGGTGACCTGAGGGACAGAGCCAACATCCGCACCAAGAATACAGCCGACTTGGGCCCAACCATGGCAACGATTTGCGGACCGCTCATCATGTGTTAGAGCCCACTGTGAATGATGGTTCAGTGCTTCAATGAGCCTTTCCACTTCCCAAATGCCAGCACACTCGGAACCCTGCTGATCAGCTAAGCGCTCCTCCAGGAGCCAGAACCAGGACCCTTCCGGTAGACCTTGTGCCATCCTCTGAACAGAACACCATTCCCAGTAGGGAGGGAAGAAGCCGCTGCTCTCCATATCAATGATACCGCAAACTTGCTTATCCAAAACCATGATGTTGCTCCAATCCAAGTCACCGTGCGTGAAAACGTTTGGCATGCCGTGCAATGCCTCACACCGGAGGCGAACGTAGTCTACGACACTTTCACACCAAGTGTATTCCTTGATGCGCTCCATGGTCAAGTCAAGACTGTCCCGTAAGCCTGGTCGAAGAGGCTGTCTGTTGAACAAGGCGGCGTTGATGGAGGGACATTGCAAACGGCGAAACTGGCCGACAAGTCGAGCGACCTGGTCTGCCACGTCTTTTCTCTCGTCGGAGGACAGGTCAGGCCAGACAGATTCCAGTGTTACTCCGGGCATTTTTTCCATATAAAGGTGCTCGAATCCGCTCGTCATATGGAAGTCGTAGACACGGGGTGCCGGTACGTCTGTTTGCTCTTCGACGAGCTCGAGATTCCGCCGTTCTGCCAGGAGATCAGACCGGCCAAGTCGCACCGATTTTCGAATCGTATCATCTTGTTGGACCGAAATCGCTCGGTTGATAACGCTGCCGTCTGAAAATGGGTGTGCTATTTGATGCAGCACATTGACCACACCATCAGTGCATGGACGTGATTCCGAAAAGTTTGCCTTGGCTAGGTAGTAGGCTGTTGCCTGGCGACGAGTCTGCGCATTTGGTGCATTGACAAAGTATAACCCGTCCGGCACTGGTTCATCCAAGAAATTCATCATCGTTTTCGCTCTTGCTCTATTTGAGAGACAAAGAGCAATGACTAAACTTGGATTTGAAAGTTCCACCAATTCACATGAGAGCATCCCCCGCAGCCTAATCATAACGGCCCCCTGCAAACTCATCAGCACCAAGGCATGGCAGACTTTAGCGAATGTCTCGCCACTTCTCATCCGAAAATTAGAGTTGCCGAGTATGAACAAGACACAAGCAGTCTGTGAATGAAGAACCTGGATGAATGTCATATGATGATGCTAATAGTAAGAGAGGAATCTATCTGGACGCGGCTCACGATGAGGGGTATCCTCGGCTGAATCATCCAGTAGCAGGATTGCCTGGTAACAATCATCCAAATCACAATCATCCAGTAGCAGGTCTGCCTGGCAACAATGACCCAATCCACTATGAATACATGGTCCTTGTGGTAGCGCATACTCGTTATGACAAGGTTCCTCTATCCGAGCACCAGCATCGAGGAGTAAGCGCCTAACAGCTACATGCCCTCCTTCGGCAGCAAAACTTAACGGCGTTCGGCCCCAGGTGGTTGTTACATCGAGGCTGGCGCCGTTATCAAGGAGCAGCGACACCATGGTCTCTTGCCCCTTTCTGGCCGAATGGTGCAACGCTGTCATGCCCGTCTCATCAGCCGTATCAGCGCAGACACCTTTATCAAGAATCTTTTGCACTATGGCATCTTGTCCGTTTCTGCAGGCATGAGTTAGTGCTGTCGCACCTTCCATTCCTTCCCAGTCAACGCTGATAGTCAAGGTATCAGAAGCGAGGGCAAAATCAACCACTTGTTCATCACCAGCTGCCGCCAAATTGGCAAACGCACCCTTGCTTTTCGAATATTCAAAGGTATGCCCTACACGACTTTGCTTGCTTTTATTCTGATCGTATTGCTCGCACAGGCGATGAAGCGGAGATGTTGGCGGCTCTGCATTCGCCTGGGCCTTCAACAGCGCGTACACTGCCCGGCGACTGTCGGTAGCCACAGCGGCCAGAATCGGCATGCCATATCGTTCGTCTCCCTCTTCAACCTGGAAACCAGATAGCTTGCCATTGTGGATTTCAATGAGCTCCGCCGCATTGTACTGTGCGAGAATGTATAGAAGGCTTGTGGTTGGCAAATGAAGGTCGCTTTCGCGCCGGTCGAATACGGCTTTCAACTTGAACCAGCCAGCAAGGTCAAAGCTGTGGAGAAAACTCGATTGATCAACACCAAACGCCGCTGCTTCATTCGCGTGGTGCAGAACTGTCTGAACAGCGTACTCCAATAGTGGAAATTTCGTCTCGGCTGATTTGCAAACCTCGCGCGTCGAAGCGTGGACTTGCTGTTTCCAAAACCAGGCCGGCTCCTCCCGGAAACTTGGCCGTAGGGGTGCAAAGTCAGCACTTGCGTTGGCGATACTCATGTATTTACAACATGATTGCTTCAGTCGCTCGTGGCTTTCCCCGCGGAGGTCCCCTTCAGGTTCAGGCCAGATTCTCCTTAGGCCATCCTTGAAAAAGAATTCTCTGACCGACTCATGGATAAACTGAACTTTTGCGTCCCTTCGGGACTTGTTGACCTCAACAAGCCCCTTGGAAGAGCCAAGTATGAATCTTGTCATGTCTGCATCTCCAGCTTGGTCCGGGTTCCAGTCCGATGCTGCGATTGGATCAACACTGACAAGAATAGCCAGATATAGCTGCTTTGTCCGCAACGGTTGGCCAGAAAATAATACCCACTGGATACATGAGACAAGTTCAGCTTTGTGGCGACTGTCGCGAGACAGAATGTCACGAAAAAGATGGTTTATGTCTCCAGGGATCTCTCCCAATCTTTGCAAAAGCGAATGCTTGTGGCCGTCGTCGTATTCTTGTTGCAGAATTTCTACTACGAGGACAATCCAGATAAAAATTCCCGACGCCTTTTCTAGGAGCTGTGTCCGGATTTGGTGGGCAAGCTTGTCATCTTCGATCTTTAGCTTGGCGTTTATATAGCTGACAATATCCTGGTCATGACCCTGTTGTTGTCCAAGATCTAGGCCAAGGCCTTTCGAGATGGTAATGTGAGGGTAGTGTCTACTGGAAAGACAGACTCGGAATGATGTACCCCTGGACACTGCCCTTTCACCGAGCTCCTCGAAGAATGATATCATGTCCCGAATCTGTCTTACGTCGCACTCATCCAAGGCGTCAATGAAACAAGTCAATGGAGACTGCTCAAGATTCTGGACAATGTGTCGAAAAAATGACTTGAGGGACTCGATGGACCACCTCGGAATATTACCATTCCGTGCAGTTCGTCCGAGAGAACTGAAGCCGGCTTGAAGCCGCGGTATTTTATCGAGCAGCTGGAACAGCAGCGATCGATACATGCCTATGGTGGACTTTTCAAGCTCATCCCCTCGGGCATTAAAGAAGAAGGATATGAAGGTGCCCCTCTTCGTTTTCTGGGCTTTGTGTAGAGCCGACTTTATGAGTGTCGACTTTCCTGCCCCTGGGTGCCCTTTAATCCACAGGAAACCGTGATGTTGGGCGAGCTTGTCGGGTGATTCAAACCAGTCAAGATACTCGGGTGTCCTCGACAGCCATTCGCAGGTGTTTGCATATGCTTTTTCGATGGTGTCATGTCGACTATCCATTTGATCAAATGCCAAGGAATCCAGAAGCGTCTTTCTTTGGTCTGTATGGAGACATTCCTGCTGCCTGCTAGACACCGGATTAGGGGCACGTTTTGAACATTCTGCATCAGAGGCCTCCATGCGGAGAGGCTTGGCTTTCCAGTTGATGGCACAGAATGACTCTTGATCAAGTGGTTGATTCAGCCTGCTGGGCACCTCACCCGCTACACCTTTGACCACTGTGAGTCCGTTTGCACGCCATCTCCTTTGGAACGAGGTAGTTGTCATCTCTACTCACCATTCTGTATGACTTGTCCCTCCATCCGCACAACGACTTTGGGCGGAATCCGGGCCAGTACGGCCTTGGCATAGGCAGCAGCCATGGCAGCGGCATACGGCTGCCACTGCTTATTCTTGTGTTCATCCCCGTAGTCGCAGACACCTCGAATGACCCCGACGGGAATGCAGGTCATGGTTCCAGCCGCCTCCATCTCGAGACCAATAAAATTGTACCTATCTCTGAGCTCATTACGCTTGCGAGCATTCTTCATGAGCTTGTCCCCAGAACCAATCGATCCATACCATACACGGGTCCTGCTACAAGGCGGCCTTGGCTCCCGCGGCACTAGACGCTCGCTCCCTGCATTGTCCATAATATAGAGTACATCGTGCTCTTGGCCAGGATCTGCAAATGAGCCATGACGGTGTAATTTATCACTAAACTGTTCATAATAAGGCAGAAACACATGAGCATCATCGGGCGCGTCAAGCATGATACTGCTGATGGCTGACCGGATAAGCATCTCTGTCTGGGGTAAAGCGTGACCCAAACGTAGAGGCTGGAACCCGTCGTTGGCAGTCTCCTTGCCTAAATCATAAGCAACGAGACCCGCATCATCGCCCTCGGACATGCCGACGAGAACATCACCAAGACGAATATCGAGTGGAGGGTCGCGTTGGAGATTGGGAAGGCCCGCTGCGACGCCCACCAGCAGACCCAGCCAGAGCCGCGGAAAGGACTTTTTGACTTGACCGGCCATGGCAGCGGCTGAGCCTGTGCCGTACGGTTGACCGCAGGGGAGGGTGGCGACGATGACGTTATGACCGCACATCTCGCCGGCTTCATACGTATAGTCGTCGCCAGGGCCTACGGGGAACCTGCCCGGATGGCGCTTGTCAAGCAGCAGCAGGGCAGCGCGCGCCTCGATCTGGAGCGGAGCGATCCATGCAATGGTGTATGCCTCTGGGTCCAACGGGCTCATGGCGCTCAATGATGAAAAACTGGTGAATAATGGTGGCAAGTGCGCGCATCGACATGGCCCTCTCCAAAGGGGGGGAACAATAGAACGGAGCAAGAAGCGTAGAGGCGCGCGGAATCAGAACAAGGCTTACCGGGTCGCCTGGCCCAGCTGAACGAGGCCGCCATTTTGACGTGCGCCTAATACTATTCGTGCATATTCGCAGCGGGCAGCTAGCTGACCTTTGCCGCATACAGGGCTCAGACTTGGAGAGATGTCATTCCTTACCAACACAGGTTGTTGAAAGCCAGCCCGCCATCTTGAAACGTCTCTGTCCCGGCGATATGATGAGGTGTCAAGCAGCTGACGACAGCAAGTTCGTCTGCGTTGTTTCTGTAAAGTCCGAGGTAGTTATAGTTACCAAGGCACGGCCGTGCATTCATCACGGTGGCATCCTCGCCGCAGACTCTACCGTAGACGCTGCCGAGACGACAGGCGATATGCTTTCTTGACATGGCTGAAACGGTCGGTATCGATGAAGTTCTGTACCGTGGATTAGACACCCCGCCTCATTGTAACCTGGCTAGACATCCGAGCAGCGGGGTGCCTACACACAGCGCAACACGAGTGCGCTGGATACCAGACCGTACGAAGGTACCAGCTAACGACGAGGCTAACTAACACCTTGACCAAGAAAGGCCCTCTTTGCCCGCCTCGCCGCATGCCGCCCCTCCTTCAGCCCAGAGCAACGGTTGCTCTAACCTGAGGCATAGCTTACGACAGGCCCACTAACGTCATAGATGGTCCACGAGAAAAACTCATAACACTCGGCCACCTTGTATTATTTTGGGCTAAAAAAAGATATAAACGGGCTGGCTGGAACTACATATGAGTTTCTAATGGGCCTCGTCGCCTTGTGAGCTGATAGGGCAACGCTCGGGCTATTATTACTCTTAAACCCAGGCACCCTACAGCCTAAATATAGGATGCGCCTAGTCTCGCGGGTCGTCTCCGCTACTACGCAGAACTGCCTGAGTGGGTATCAACTTATTGTTTTATGCAGGGCAGGTCATGATGGAGAAATCGCGTAGAGGGTGTGAATGGCAGTAGGCTTGAAGATGATACTGAAGCATTTAGATTGACTAGGAATAGCAATGAAGAAGTGTGGCTTCCACTCCGCCTGACCGCAAGGCTATGTTTACCAGGTACAGCTAGATGCTCGCGATGCTTTCGGAGAGTCTGTTGGCCCCGACATTTTGCTCAAATGTACGAAGTAACCATAACGTTGTACTAATAGGAAATATGTTGTCAGGATAATATGCCGAGGGTAGCAAGCGTACCAGGAACAGTCACTCTAGGTGCTGACTACTGATGTTGCATGGAGAAGAATGTTTCATTCCAATAGCCTCTCACTGTCTGTACGAGGAGTTTTCACAATAGCGTTCAGAGACCGTATTTAAGCTCAAGTCAAGGCAAGAACCAACTGTTTAGACGAGGTAACATCTTCATCTGTGCATAATATGAACTCTACATACTTCGTAATTGGCGGTGAACTGCTTGTCAGCGCTGCCCTTGCTGCTTGTGTGCTACACGAAGAGTGTAATAACGACCATAGCCACTTGATCAAGACTTGAGAGTCAGACTTGCGCGATTCGATCATAACTCTCTTCGCTTTGCCAGATATAATCAAAGACGAAGACAGACTGATGCGCCTGCGCGTTCCTTTTCTTGGGCAATTTGGAAAGCACCTGACGACGTGGCGACTTGTGACAATACAAGACGCCGGCAAGGCCGAGTGTAACTTGGGCAAAGTAATTTCTCACAAGCAGAAAAGACGAGATCTGTAGGAAAACTCTCCGAAGGCCGATATACACGAATTGAGGCTGAGACATCAAACTTGCTCTCACACGAGTTCAGCACACTACTCGTCTCGAGTCTGAGGACAATGTAGTTATCACTACCAAGAAGTGGTTAGAGGGTACCATAAGCTCACGACGAATCATGGCGCAGCTACATAAAGGTTGTTCTGAATGACCATTGTATGTATATATGGAGAATTCCTGGGTATGCGAATTGATGCACACAACTGTTAGTGCGTTGTTCAATTAAAGTGTTTTGTGTATTTTCTGGATGCCCCAAGCAAGACTTCGCTTTCGAGCAGAGTGTTTACCTGCAAACTTCTTTTTCTGGAATGTGTAATTGCTTCACCATCCCACTCTCTCATGGTTCTGCTACCTTTAGTAGCTATCATCTCAGCAATAAGGACCACTAACTTGCGAACTGGGCGCAGTAGTGGAATTTTCAGTCAGCTAATTACATGATCTCGATTAGCCTACTGCCCATGACTAAAAATAGTGGAGGATTCAATAGTTGCATGCTCAGGTCCGGGCAGGCGCGGCCGAGCTTGTCGTAGAGCTTGTGCTCAAAGGGGCGGTAGACCGACTCCTAGAGGGCGTGCGCGTCGGCGTCGTGCTCAGCTGCGAGGAGACATTCTCCGACAGCGACACGTAAAAATGTGTTGATGCAGTTGACGCTCTGCGGAATGCAGTTGAACAAGACTCCACACAGAGAAACACCCTGCGCACGTAGATATAAAGAACCTTGATACCGTTGTTTTCCTGTCTGCCAGCTTTGACCTCTCGACACACATTCAGTAGCATTCGCTCTACGCTCATCATGCCCGTTCACCTGCTTGAAACGTACAACTCATCATTGCTCGTATCTACTCAGAAGTTGTTAGCTCACCATTCTTAGAAACGATTCCTTTGACGAAGCCATCGCCACACACCCAAAAGTGCTGGTAAAGTTTTTTTCGGTGTGGTGCACTCCATGTAAGGTCATTGCACCTGTCGTCGAACAGTATGAAAATGGAGCTTTGTATATTGGTACTATGCTGACGACATTGGCCAGATACTCCAACGACGCAAAATATAAAGACATCTTCTTCGTGAACATTGACGTCGAAACTCTACCGCAATTGTGCGATAAGCTCGACGTCCAGGCAATGCCGACGCTGATGATATTTCAGCAAGGCAAGAGAGTCGGCACACTGGTAGACGACAAGAAAGCTACGATAGAAACTTTTATAGAGTCGGCTTTGTTGCTCTGACGTATTCTGGTAGATGGGAGGCTCACATATTCAGTCGATCTTGCTCGTCGCCATCAAAGACTGCGCATTGACGAGGTGGCCACTGGTTAGTTGAGGGATAGTCGACGCGTGTTAAAACAGTCAGCCAGTGTCAGTATGTAGGCTAGAGTCAGGTGTTTATAGCTATTACCTTTATCCTAGCCTTGTATCCTTATAGTTGATAAATAAAAAGGTGTAAGAATAGAATTAACCTCTCCTGGTAATTACTAGTTATCTACGCTTAAGATATCTTCCCAAGGTAGACTCCCTTTTCTATCTAAATATACTATAAACACTTGGAGATGATTTTACTTAATAACAACAGTATGAAAGTTCTAACGTCGGCCACCCACTTGT
>JAPFSE010000139.1:0-119462 GCA_030777785.1 Beauveria caledonica | reverse complement strand
CACGCGCACCGTGTCGGCGGCCCGCGCGGGCAGGGTACCCGCCGCCGCCGCCGCCGCCTGCTGCTTAACAAAGGGATCGATGGTCTGCAGGCAGCGGTAGTAGGGGCTCGAGTAGACGGCCTCGACGGCGGGCGTCAGCGTCGCGAGGTGCGCCGCGAGCTCGGCGGCCTGCTCGATGCCGTGTGAGGTTAGCGGCGGGTCGGCGGGAATGCCCGTGGGCGAGGGGATGTGCGACTGATAGTTGCCCTTGTTGTCGACGGTCCACGTCGTGCGAAACTTGGGTGGTTGGCCTGTTGTGAGTCTTGTATGCGAGACAAGGCGATGAGGGGCAGAAACTCACTCCGTGACGGACAATGTAAATCTTTTCCAGAGACATTGTTGTTGTTGCGAAGTGACTCTCTTTGGAATAAACCGGATGCTGTCTAACGTGTTGGAATATTTTCTGACTGGAAAAGGAGGAGCCTCAGTAACGCCCCGGTGGTGAAGAATGATGAGATGATGTAGATCCCGAGGCAGCAAACAGACCATGGCGGCGGCCCAGCCGAGGTGTTGTGGTATGTCAATGGCCCCACAAGCCGCTGCCAGAGAGCGAGCAACGGGGGCGGCGGGCATTTGAGATGCCGCTGACAAGACGGGGTTTGGGCAATTTAGCCTTTCCATGTGAAAATAATTAGAAAAGACATTTTGTGTGCTCAATCGAGATAAAAGGTTCTCAACGCCGCAATGCAGGTCAAAATGGACTTGGTTGTTGGAATAGCAAACGGCATCTGCACTGTTACAAATTCCAACTACTTCTCTCAGCTTACAACATGTCAAGAGGCCCAACAACGTTGATAAAGTAAATGCATTCAGAAATAAATATTCAGGCTCGCAGCTCCCTTTATAAAGGAGAAATGACTGAATGCAGTGATCTATATATAAAAGAGAGAGGGGGGGTACAGAAAAACGCCTTCCTAGCATCCACCCATCCATCCGTTTTCTACCTACCAAGCCCATGGAAAGAACCTCCCATACCAGCAATCTTGCCCAGAGAGGGAGAGAGAGAGAAACAAATGGCACGTAAAGGAGCGTTCTGTGTCCTGCCGTTGTCGTGTACCGATACGCCATTCATAAGAGAGAAACAGAGAGGAAAAGAAACCCGAGAGAAAAATGTCCAATGATAGCCACGTCGTGTTGCTCATACTATCCCAAAAGGAAAGAAAATACGCTGGTGTAAACTAATGCCATGTATGTGTGAAACAAAAGGGAAAAGAGGCAAGAGGGCCAAAAGAGGAGCGCTACATGACGCTGCAGGATCCCATGGTTCGGGCTCGTCGTCGGCCAATCACGCCATCTTCTTCGTCAAGATGCAGCGCGTGCGTCTCGCGCGCGCGCCGTCTGCGCCTCCGGTGTCCCGCACCGACGGCGCCGGCCTCCTCGTTGGCCTGCATGTGGTCTGCCCACTTGCGCTCGAGGCGGCTGGCGGCGAGAAAGTCGCCACGCAAAACGCGCTTCTGGTGCTCGTCGACAGTCATCTGGAAGCCATAGAAGCACTTGAGGGTTATCATCTCACTCGGGTAGGTGACGCCGACCGACTTGGCCTTCATTTGAGCGTTGCGAAAAAGTACCTCGCGTATGCCGGCCCATGTCACATGGTGGCAATCGTAGACGACGAGGGACAACGTAACATTCGGAGGGTTGGGCTGCGTGGAGCGCGTGGAGCGCTTGGCGACGGCGGCGGCGGCCTCGGCGAGGACGAGATCGCTGATGCGGGTGTTATCGAGGTCGCAACCGCGGAGCTTGGTGCAAGTCTGCATAACGGGCAAGACGCCCGTGTCACCAATATTTTCGCAGTTGCTCAGGGAGAGGTGCTCGAGCGAGGCGGCGCATGGTGCCTTGACGAGGTGCTCGGAAAGAAGGGAATTGGTGAGTTGGCCGAGATCCTCAAACTCAAGATGGGTAAGATGAGGCGAGGAGGCGAGGATGGGCTCCAGAGCCGCGTCTGTCAAGGTTTTGCAACCCGACAGCTGCAAGCCTTGGAGCTGAGGTGTGGCATAGCCAATGGCCCTGACTCCTGCCGAGGTGAGGTGCGCGCAGCGACTGACGTCTAGATGGCGGAGATTTCGCGGCGGAACAATGGGGCGGTTGGTGAGGATGTCAATCTCGGGATCTACACCGTGCATCATTATTCGAAGGGCCTCGTCGCTGAGGTCCACACAGCCACTGAGTACTAGACGCTCAAGGTTATTGGTTCTAAAGATGCTTTCGGCCGTCTCCAGATTGTCAAAGCCCTTGACCTCGCCTGCGCGCAAGTCTTTGAGACGCTTGCACGAGTCGACTACCAGTCTGATGCCCTTTGCATCGACCTTTTGGCACCAAGACACGTTGAAGCTCTCCAGCTGGGGGCAGGAGTCGGCCACGATTCGGCACGCCGAATTGGATACGGCATAGAGACCGGTAAGGTTGAGATGAACCAGGTTTTCGTTGCTCTCGAGAAGGTTGTGGAGGGTTGTCTTTTGAAAGTTACGGCAACCTTCGAGAGTAGCGTTGATGAGGTTTTTGCAGGCCTTGACAATGGTTTCGGTGCGTCGGTAGTGCTCAACCTGAACGCAGCCGCGCAGATTTAAGTCCTTGATGAATGGCCCGGCAGCAACAATAATCCTGGCCAATGAATCGGCAGGAATATTTTGATAGAATTCCGAGGCGTTGAACGAGGTCCAGAGCTGGCCGTCAAAGCAAAATTTGTAAAAAGCCTTGCTGACGCGGGAGACGCGGACCAGCTCCCTGGGCTCGAGGTGAGCAAAAATGGCAATACGTATTTCTTGGGGCATATTGTCCCAGAATGGGAACGGTGGCTTCGAAACAATCTTGGGCTGGGCACGCAGGTCGGCGGGCAGCAGAGCGGTCGATGGCCTCGAGGTGGGAATGACGCGGACGGTCCTGACGCCAGGCTGCTGCTCGACGCAGTCGTGAAAGGGAAACTCGGAGTCTGGGGTGTCGGATCGGACGAGGGGCGAGGGCTGAGGGGTTCCGTAACGGAGGGGTGTCTGGGGAGGAATACCGGCGAGACTGACGCAGGAGAGCGAGGTGCGGCTCCCACCATGATACGGGCTGCTGGCGGACCGGCCGCGGCGCAGGTTGGTGAGGGAGGGCGACGAGGAGATGCGCTGAATCCCTCGCAGGAGTCTCTGACGGCCCTTGATCTTGGGAGAGGGAGCTTCGGGGGCGGCGGCGGCGACGTCGGCAAGAGGAGGGAACGGCTCACCGCCAGGGGTCTCTTGCATCTCGGCCATGGCTCGATGGCGAGGGGGGGCTACGGCGCCGGAGAAGTTGTGTTTTGTGTTTTTCTTCTCAATCGAATGTATTAATTGTTCTTATTGGATTCGAAGCGATCGAAGGATGCAGAGTCTCGCAGGAGGCTCGCAGAGCTCTCGAGTTCGAGGCCGATATTGGGGAATAATGGCGGCGTTGTAAGTGGTGCGGCGGTTGGTCGGACGGCGGGTGGGATGCTGGGCGGGTGCCGGAATGCCCGGACAGGAGTCTGACAAGGATGGGGCTTGCTCAGACCATTTCTTGGAGAAAAACAGATTCGTGCGGAAGAGATAGGTAGAAGAATGATTGAATGAGAGGGGTCGAGAAGAGAAGAAGTTGGGAGGGGGATGGAGAGAGCATAAGGGGAAAATGGGCATATGGGGGCGTAACTAACGTTGGGTGCAAGCAAACAGTGGCAGGCGAGAGAGGCAACAGAGGCAACAGAGGCAACAGAGGCAGCAGAGCAGCCTGCAAGCAGTAAAATCAGGTGGAGAAAAGGCGGGCCCAAGTGAAAAGGACCCTGAATTGGCTGGTTGGCTTGGCTGGGCCGGGCAGCCGGGCTCTCAGTGGTCTCAGTGCTTGAGTGGGTTGGTGGTCAAGTTGGTCACTGGCTCGACTGGACTGGTCTGCTGCCAAAATGTCAATGTTTGGGGTGCCGGCAACTGTGGAGCTACAGCCCACCTAAAAGTGCGGGGCAATAATCGGCAGAAAACAAGAGAGAACAGGAGAGTAAATCACTATCAAAAGGTGCCTTCAATAGGTACGGAGTTCCAAGTAAATTTAGTGATTACCCGTACTGATACGCTTTGGCTCACAACAAACAACCAAGCTTCTCGTGCCTCTTTGGCTCTTTGGCTGCGCTTGCCCCATCTCCACCGCCCTAACTGCGAAACTTTGGTACAATAATATGGCGCATCCCCCTGCAGGCTGCTGGGCCCTGCTGGTCAGCAGATTCGCCGCACTACCATATCTTATCGCGCTATTCCATGGGGCACATGGGCTTCTAGAATGTGACCATGCACGCATCGAGCGGGTGATATTCTGGTGTTGATCTTGTCACCACCATCTTGTCACAAGCCATTTATCAATTTTCTACGGATACTCCTTTTGTTTCTGCGACTTCTCTGCTTTGCTTCTTTCTCCTCGCGTATTCAAAGCGAACGGAACTGATAGCACCTTCACTGCATCCATTACCAAAAAACCCTTACTAGCCTCGGCGCAAGCGATTATCTCGGTACTCAGTATTAGTCATTATTTAGTTATGCATTGTTTGTTCCCTTTTTACCATGCATATGCCAGCACGGATTACAGGCACTTGCTCCGCGTGCCACCACCTTTCCTTCCGTATTTTCTCCGCCAAGCCTCAAAAGCTCGTTCCACATCCTCGCCTCACAGAGCCGACGACTAACTAATACGGACTAGCCAAGGTGGCATGTACAGTATCTCACTGGTGGCTGCACGTAAATACCTCGAGTTCTGTGTAAGTTTTGATTTAGTGAATGCCTTGCCAGCCCATTGTCAGGTCCGCCTCCAGAGTTCACTTGGCCATTCTGGAACCTGGTAGCGGCATTCAATGCCCCACGAGCCTGCATGTCAACCAACACCAAGAGTAATTAGCGTTTCTTTCCCGGCGGTGAGCGGGGCGCACCCCTGACTGTCGATAACACGCTGTGCGTCCACCAGACCATCAACGCCGTGATGCACGTTTGTGAAACTTATAAGACACACATTTGGAAAACAGATTGGAAAAGGAAAAAAAAAAAGTCGCTCATGCTGCGGCCAACACGTGCTCCAGAAGCCACCCGACCGCGTTGAGTGGCGCACCTCCTCTTTACTGTTCGGTCCGGCCGCACCGCCCGACTGACTCGTCTTCTGGCCCAGCCTTCCGGCCAGGTACAATTTTCCCATCTGCGCTTACTTCTACTCGTACGACAGAATTTTTTGGCATGGCTTGCATACTAGTTATTAGCGCCAAACTGTGACTTGGAGGATGCGGCTGCATGGAAAGTCGAGACTTGACCAACTCAGACACATTTGGGGTGACTATTTATTGACAAGTTTCTGTGCAGGGCAGTATGGCTTGTATGTACATTTATCCTGTATCATCTCGGTCCGGCTCGTCTTTGTTTTTTGTGCTCATGGTCACCTTTGTGGCTTGACATCTGCCCCAGATGTATACCCCGCGCAACACCAGCTGATCATGATGCCGTAGCACGCACATGTCGCAGGCTCAGCTGCAAGTCTGCTGAGCCCTTGCACGTGTTACACCCATCTGAACCATCTCACTCTGTTCTCAAGATCGATACTACCTCGTTGCGGATCGATCCGCGCCAGCCTTGACCGAAAGAGTTGAAATCAAAATGGCATCGTAGGGTAGGCAGTGAAGTACTCTCGTACTGCGTCGTTTTCCACTCCCAGCTTGGCAGCCAGTCAAATCATGCGTAGACCCTTCACATTTGTCGTATCCTTATAGATTGACTCAAAAGTACACCACATTGATTATACCAAACGCGACGCGGAAAATGCATCTACGTTGGTGTCATTGAAATGGACGAAAAGATGTATTGTCACTCCGTGGGGCTTCCGAATCCTCTCCGACCAGCGCACTGTTTCGGCCCCCTTGTTTATTCTTCTCCTGTTGGGCTCATCCAACAGAGTCTTGTTCAGTTTCCCGGCGGCTCATCTACCGCGGAACAAGTGATGCCCCAACGTATCTTAGCACAGGGCTGGACTTTGTATCTCGGCTAGAAAAAAATTGTGGTGCGTGGGTGCCAAGCAGTGTACATCTACTTGTATATTGAAACAAGGGTCAAACGCCAAGGCTAGCAAATCAAATGCGAGGAAAATGATATCGTGCGTGTCTAATAACCGGAGCCTTGCGGCTGCCTACAGTAGGCTGTCGCAAAGTATAACTATATATGGGCATATTTGGGCATGGGAATATGCAGCTCATGACAGTTGTTGACCCGCTGAGATCCAATCAGCCTGTGGCATGGCTGCATGTGTTGTGAGTTTTGCACTGGCCGTGGGTTGGGGCACAACAGGCGACCAAAGTATGGTTTCAATTATTGACATTTTTTTTGTCTCTCTGGTTGTGATATATATGACTCTGAAAATGCAGATGAAAAGATTACTTGACAAAACCCCGCGCTTGTGCTGTACTTGGGTATCTTCCGGGCATTGAAAAGGCCGCTAAAGTGCAGTCAGAAACACCCCCGCCGCCTCCTACCTTACTCAGTACATCATCAGTAGGTACCTAGGTTGGCCAAACATCTGCCCCTCCCATGCTTCCCATCTCCGGTAATACCTACCTTACCTAACTACTTCGTAATGCCCTTTGTCTCCCAGCACCAAGGAAAAACTACAACATTACCTTGTTTCTCGACCGTCTTTGCATCGCCACCACCCAGGTCCTCGTCACACATTTGTATTCCACCTTGAGCTTCATTATCGACATCAATTCAAGCTCCTCCAATCTCCTGCACAGCTTCTCTCTTCCCCGCTTCCAGCCAGTGGCAAAGGGCGGCCGGCCCTCTCTCTCTTTCTCTTGCCCGAAGCTGTCGCGCCCACCGCAGCCTCGACTTTGCCAACCTTCTCTCGTCACCGCACCTCCCGCCGTGTCCATGACTGCCGGCTCACCATTGTGAAATCCTCACTTCGTCCTTGTCGCACTCGCCATCTTTGCTTTCCCCAATTTCCCGGGACAAGCCACCATGCATGGTAACCGTACGCGCTTCCCAAGGCACAAAATTATTAGCCCGCATCCACACGCACACACGCGCACCACCAAACCCACCCTCACTGCATCTCGCTCCCCCCCCTCCGCCATCGTCATACCTTGGCCACTTGCCGCCTAGGGCTCAATCATGATTGCTGACTCTCCCCTCCTAGGCGCCAACAGCACAAACAACGATGATGGCGAGCGAGGCCGTGACAAGCTTCTCGCGCCCCTCTCCCTGCCCAAGAACCGCAGCACCAGCAACCTCGCCCTCTCAGCTGACCCCGATCGCAGCCGCTATCGCATGTCCATTGAGGGCTCGTCATCTGCCGCCCCCGACCATGACTTGATGACCAGGTCAGTCATTTTGCTCCGATGCTCTTTGCTCCACCTTCTCTCGCCCTTCTCTCTTTCTCATGCTTTCCGTCTTGTTTGCTTTTGATTAAAAGCCCCCAGCCCGGCTACCCGCAGTCGGCCAACCGCCGACCCACGCCTTCCAATCCTCCGTGTGAAACGCCATCATGTCGTGTCACCGCTCGCCATCATGCCGCTGCTAACATTTCTCCTAAACTGGTGCAGGCCTTCTCCCGTTGCCGACCACGAACATGGCCTGGGACTATCTGGTCTGCGCCGCATACGGCAGCATCCGCCCTCACGCAACCCAACCATGCCAAACTCCAACGCTTCCTCTCGTAGCCCGTCCGTCGTAACTCTCTCCCGCTCGACCTCGATGAGTGCCACCCTTGCCGCCCCCGCGCCGCTCTCCTCCTTCTCCGCCTCCCCGGCCTCTCCCAGCTTTTCCGAAGACCTCTCCCGCTTCCCGACTGAATCGCTGCATTCCTTCTCCTTTGCCCACCAGTCTGAAGACTTTCTTCACAACCGTCACAATGTCCTCAAACGCTCACTCGAATTTATAAAGGACCGCTTGGGCATGCCTCTAACCGCCAACCAGGCTGGTTTGGCTAGCGCTCAGGCCAGAGTCGCAGGCGACTTGGAGGCCCAAAATATGCTCGAAATGCTCGCCAAGGCCCAAATCATCGGCGCCAGCAACCTACCCAACCCAGATACTTCCTCCGCCATCCCCCCGCTTACCGGCCCCCCGGACATGTCTGGAGAGAACGTCTTTGAGAACCAATTTACTCCCAACACGCTCAGCGCGGACCCTACCATCATACATGAGGAGCCCGAGGAGCTTTCCGCGTCGCCCAAGTCTCTTCGCCCAGTATTCAACAAGGAACATCAGCATGATTCACAAAAATCGAGTCAAACACGTACAAACGAAAGCCACATACAAAAATTGAACAAATTACCTACAGACGAAAGCAACGTACAACAGTCGAGTAAAATAACTTCAGACGAGAGCAACATGACAACCACCACGTCACCGCCCACTTCGCGGCCAACGAGCCTCAAACGCACAATGACGGATACCCTCTCCATAGCTCTCAAGGACAAGCTGATCGATACCATGGCCCAGCCATTCATGGCTGGCTCGACATTGCATCAAGAGTCGAGTCTTTCGCCCATCCCTACTCACCAACTCTTGCCGTCCCAAAATTTTCCAGGTGCCATGAACCCTGCCGTGCATGGACACACCAACAGATGGGTTCCCGCCGCCCAAGCCATCTTCACCACCGAAGCCAAACCTCCTTGGACCATCCTTGCCGCCAACGATCTTGCTTGCCTCGTGTTTGGAGTCACCAGAGCCGAAGTTCGCAAGATGGGTATCTTGGAGGTTGTCCAAGAGGAGAGACGAGCTTGGCTAGAACGAAAGCTGCTAGACAAGGATGTTAATGAGGCAATGCCAGATACTGCCGCCGACCTGTCGCCTGCAAGCTCCGCCGCAACTGTACTTCTTGGTGGACGGTCTGGAATCACCGCACAACTATTGGGCAAGCCAAATTCGAGATCACAAACACCTCAGCCTCCGCGGAGAGCTCAAACTGTTCATAGTGGCGACATTGAGCCGCCAAAACCCTGTGGTACCGATGCGCATCGCAGCTCGGGTTCCCGAGGCGTTTTGCTCTGTGGTGATGTCGTTCCCATCCAGAAGCGTAATGGACTCACCGGTTCAGCCAGTCTATGGGTTAAGGAAAAACGTAGCGGCTTGATCTGGGTCCTTGAAGAGATACATGAAGACGTCGCCACTATCGAACTCGACGAGGAGGGCGTCGTCAAAGATGTGACTGGCGCTACCGAAACTATTTGGGGGTTCAAATCTGTCAAGATGGGGATTGATATTGCGGACCTTATCCCACGAATTCCCCGGCAAGGTTTCGATCCCACTCAGGGTGAGATTGATTTTGCCCAAACACGAAAGCGACGCTTCTTCACCTGTCCCAACTATCGAAAAGTCAACATTCCCTGCACTGTCGAACAAACTCAAGGCAAACTCGAGCTCAGAGTTTCCACTTTCCCCCACATGGCTGGCATCATCGTCGTTGACCCCACCAACTTGAACATTCGCAGTTCCAATTCAGCCTTTAGTGGCGCACTCTTTGGTTTTGAGAAACCTGCAGGCACATCCATCAATACCTTGATTCCTGGATTTAATAAGATCATTAAAACTCTCACCGAGGAAGACGGCTTGCAACTTCTTGACGGCATGGTCATTCAGGAGCATCGCTTCAGAAGGGCCGCTGCCTTTACCGCGATCAAAGAACACAGGCCCAACGCTGCGGCGTCATTTTTGCAACCCAACGGACTGGCTGCGAAGCACCGCGACGGCTCTGACCTCAACATTGACGTTCAAATGCGTATTGTTGAGAGTGAAAAACAGACGGAAGTTTCGCACGAGATCATCGACGAGGCCGTCGACGACGACCACACGGACGTTTCTTCGACGCAACCACAGACCGAAATGGTCTTTGCTCTCTGGATCACATATTCCAGACACATTCACGCAGTTGCCAACGTGCTGGACCCAGCCAAGCGTATACCTTCCGGCCCGCCAACGCCGCTGCATCAACCTTCACCCGGCCAGACACCTGTTCACACACCCATGCTTCTATCGGACACCGAAGCCGAGGCCGACGAGCCGCAACTCTCTGCCTCGCCCTCTAGCATGTCGAAAATTAAGGATGCAGCGCTGAGTGCCGCGGCAAGACTCACGGGCCAAAATAGATTATCGCCCAAAGCAGCCGTCGCTAAACCAGTCTTGACGGCAGCAGCGGAGGAGCCTCGCAAGGCGACCATAGACGACTATACCATTCTGGAAGAAATGGGCCAGGGTGCCTACGGTCAAGTGAAGCTTGCTAGGAACAAGCGAAATGGCAAAAAGATGGTACTAAAGTACGTCACGAAGCGACGTATCCTAGTTGACACGTGGACGCGCGACCGAAAACTCGGCACTGTACCGCTAGAAATTCACGTCTTGGACTATCTTCGCAAACCTGAGTTTCGGCACCCCAACATTGTTGAAATGGAGTGTTTCTTTGAGGACGACATAAACTACTATATTGCCATGGTGCCGCACGGGCTGCCAGGCATGGATCTGTTTGACTATATCGAGCTGCGCTCCAACATGGAGGAAGCCGAGTGCCGCAGCATCTTTTCGCAGGTAGCGCAAGCTATTCACTTTTTGCATACCAAAGCCCTGGTTGTGCACCGCGACATCAAGGATGAGAATATTATCCTCGACGGCGAGGGCAACATTAAACTTATTGATTTTGGCAGTGCCGCCTACATCAAGAGCGGACCATTTGATGTTTTTGTTGGCACCATCGGTAGGTTTGGCTCATTCCTACCTTGACCTTTGCTCACTTGCTAACACATGTTAGATTACGCTGCCCCCGAAGTCTTGGCTGGAAAGCCCTATGGCGGCAAACCGCAAGACGTGTGGGCGCTGGGCATTCTCTTGTACACCATTATTTACAAGGAAAATCCCTTTTACAGCATCGACGAGATTATGGACCACGACCTCCGCGTGCCGTTTACCATGAGCTCCGAGAGCATTGACCTCATCCGGTGCATGCTCAACCGCGACCTGCCCCAGCGCGCCGACATTGCGCAGGTATTGGAGCATCCCTGGTGCAAGGGCGCCTCGCTGAAGAATTAAAAGCAGATTTGCATACAGTAATCTTTATACTAGGGCGAGCAAAGGAAACTTTAAAGATGCATAATGACTATTAACCGACTACACGATACCCTCCATCTACATACATTATTATACCACATTAGCCATCAGTTGAATTCACCTCTTTTACATTCACGACGTTTCGAAAAGACCTGATTCCCCATAGCTGAAGACAATGGTACCGATGATTGTCTTGATTGTCTTGATTGTTTAAAATATAACTGAGCGGCCTGTGTTGGCGATTCTGTCAGACCCAGACCACATATCATTCACTCTTCCCTCTGCCGTCTTTATTCAGACACACGATGACACTGGCAGTTGCGTATTCAGCTGCATGACAACGTCATAGATCAGTCGCTGTAGCAGTACATTATGAAATGTCAAACAACATCCGTATGGGCTATATATATGCACACACATGTCCATCATGCGTAAATTTCCCGTATCCCTTCCAACACACAGCGACTGCCCCCTCCCCCTACCCTCCACGTCAATGATAGTTGAGCTCGGGATTCGCGCGAAAGTTGCACTTGCAGCGGCACTCGGGCACCGGGCACTCGACGTGCCTAGCGAACCACATGCGCGCGTGGTCCAGGTGCAGGACGTGCTCGCAGCGCATGCAAAACGTCGGGAAGCGCCCCGCCATGCGCGTCTCGTCGCGTTCCTCGGGGCGGTCGGCGCGCGGCACGCCCACAACCTCGAGGCAGACGACGCACCGCGGCAGGTGCCGTCCGCAGTTGGGGCAGCTGACGCCCGCGCTAATGCTCGTCGCGAGGAGCGGGTTGCGGGACTCCATGCTCGACGACGGCGGGGGCGGGGGCGGCGGTGCGGTGCTCGTCCCGCTGTTGGCGCGATGATGGTGATTGTGCTGCTGCTGTTGGTGAGCGGCGAGGGACGTTTCCGCGTCGCAGTAGATGCAGCGCAGTGCAATCTGCCGCGAGGGCGGCTTGAGCAGCGGGTTGGAGCCGTCGCGCTTGGAGCGTTTAGTGGACTCGACCTCGAACTTGGTGCGCTGGAAGAAGAAACGGTGACGCTGGAGCAGCGCGCGGTAGGCGTTGCGCCAGGCGCGGCACCGGAAGTCGTCAATGTACTTGGGGTAGCAGAGCGAGAGCACGAGGATGGCCGTCTGGTAGTCGTGAAACTTTTCGACGTAGGTGGCAAAGATGTCAACGAGGTGGTCCGAGATGCCAGTGAGGACAATGCCCTCGACGTCACCTTCTTCAATCGCGCGGGTGACCTGCTCGTCGAGCCAGCGGGTGAGCTCGTCGTCGTGGAAATTGCGGACGGCGACGTAGGCGCGGTCGGCCAGGGGCAGGGAGCGCTGATTGGCAATGAGGGACCAGTCACCGGTGGCAATGAGGGTCGAGATGGCACGCAGGTACGGGTCCGTCTTGGAGGCGACGGCGTCGTCAAAGTCGAGATGCTCCTTGGCGAGGTGCTTGCCGCCGGCGCCGGCGCCCCGATCGATGAGCTGCAGCGCCAGCGACACAAACAGCAGCTCCGGGTGCGCAGCGCTCGCCCGCTTGAGAATGTCGACAGCTTGCCGTGTGTCCCCGTGGAACAGAGACCGGGCCGCCGTCATGGTGTGTATTGCCGTCGGGTAGTCGGGCGACGGGTCGCGGTCAATGCCCGCGGGGTCGTTGGACTCGGGGTCCCCCCAGCCGCAGATCTCGAGGCACAGCTGCCGCGTGTGCGGCCGCTTGGTGAAGACGGTGTCGAATCGCGGGAAGCGACGCCTCTTGCAGTATGGGCCGACGAAGCGCTCCCATTGCAGTGCGTCAGGAAGATTCGTCGTGCCTGGGCTGACTCTTGTTGTTGGGTTGCGTCCTGGTATGTGAGTTTGGAGTGTTGGTAATCATGCGCTGTGAGAGGCGTACCTAGGTCATTCGTCCATATGGCATGAACTCCGAGGTAACTGATATCGGTGCCGGACAGCACTAGACTGCTGTCGTAAGCGGCCAATTCGGCATCTGTCAGCTGTTAGCGAGTCTTCCGTGGACAAGTGTGTGTGTAACGCTCACCAGCTATCCAATCCCAGACATATCGCTTCCAAGGATCGTCAGATACAATCTGCCTGTTGACCGTAGGATCGAAAAGATACTTTTCTTTGGCGCGAAACAGCATAGCATGATCAATTGCACTCTGCGCCTCGCTAGGCAAGCCACTCGTCTTGACAGTCGCAGCAAGAAGCGCCTCATGAAACTCCCTGCATGATTCCACGCTATTGGTGGCTAGGGACAGCTCATTTGGGACGCGCGACCGACCTGCTGTCGCGGGATTCTTGGCTTCCAGATCTTTGATAAAATTGCGCACAGAACGCAGCTTGCTGGCAATCGTCTTGGACGCATAGAATGATACTGGCAGAGGCGTATCAATATCGTGTGCTCGCTCAACCACCGCAGAGCTTGTCTCCTGCTTTTTGAGTGCTGCATCGATGCCCTCTCGGATAGCAACTTTGTCGGGACCAAAGATGGGAACATCATGCAGCGCCTGGTCTACAAGCGTAGCAGCAAGGACTTCCATGCCTTGCTTGGGATCGAATTGCATTATATCCTGGTACTTGTGGCCTGATTCTAGGCCACGATGCGGTGACTTCCATGGAATCAGCTTGTACGCGTGGTCTGTCGACGCCGATGGCATTTCCAAAATGTCAAATTTGCCGCTGGTCCGCAAAACAAGCAGCCTGGGATTCAAATCTGGCGAGCCTAGTGTGACCCAGTCAAAAGACACAATGCGATCATTCTTTCTTGAATTGTATCGATATGATAGGTCGAGCTCGTGTGACTTTTCCACATGCAGCAGTTCTGGTCCCTGCTCTGTCGTTATGTTCGGAGATGGCGAATCCTTCTTCGTATTTAGGACGCGAAGTTCACCTGTACGTGAGAGAATAGCTAGAAGACCTCGCTGGTTGCGACAATAGCGGAGTGATCGAATCATGGAATGACGCTCGTCAACGATTGATGGATCGTGATCGGTTTCAATTGCTTGGTCGAGACGCAAAGTAGCGCCCCATGGCATGTCCTCTCCTTCCACAGTCTGTACATATGCTGCTGACGCCAGGGGGCGGTTGCTCGCTCGTCGATCCCAGATCATGATGCCAGGATGATCTAGGCTTGATGAGGCAAAGTAGTTTTGGTCGGCGTAGTCAATGGCAATATTGTTGTTGCATCTCGTGTGGAAAGTGACGGCCGGATTCGGGTCGCGCAAGTCGTGTATCCGGACACCATGCGACTTGATGCCGGCGACAAGTGTATGTCGGCTGTCTTCGAAGAATTTGAGGCTGGAGACGGAAACGCTGGGCTCGAGATGCGCAATGGTGTCAACGTAATCGAGGGCATCAGCAGGGAAACCTCGCATGGGCGGTTCTATTGACGACAGACGCGTAATATCCCAAACATGTAGGCTCTGATCCATGCGGACACGATCCAGGCCTACAGCTAATAAGCCCGTTGTGTTGAACGCCACGGCGTGACAATTTCGGGCCATCTTCGAGCCCAGCTCCACAAAGGCGTTGGAGCCGTCGTCTACTCGCAAGAGATTGACCACACCTCCGCCGGTACCAATTGCAATTAGTCCAGGGTCACAAGGCGACCAGTCATAGGTAGTCAACGGGGGAAAATCGTCATGCCGGACACGCCTCACGTAGTCGAATCGACCGTTGCGCGCGAAGCCATTCGCCTCGTAAATTTGGACATGTCGGTGCTGGAGGTTGACCTGAACAAAACTGTCCAGCTGCGGATTGGCACTCCACTTGATGAGACCTGGCTCTGGACGGTCCATTTTGAATTGATTTATGCCCGCGCAGTCGCAGGCAATGCTGTTTGCATTGGATAAAGGGTGCTCGATATCGGATGTGTGAGAGAGTGAGGATTGAGTCGAGTGTCAGCGCTATCACCAAGCATATAATGTCTACATCACTGGCCAGAATCCAGTGCCATTGATCCACCGTGGTGCGTGCTGCATTGTCCGATCGCAGATGTGAAGTGCAAGTCGAGATGCGACCAGGGTTAATGATGCACAAGCTCCAATGCAGCTGTCGAGGCTGTCAGGCAAAAGCCCCCACACGGCCTGCCCAAGCTCAGTGCTCCACGTGATGGACCCCACCTCAATCTTTATCAGCTTATCGGCCAAGAAATATTTCCAGCCTGCAAAAAAGTCCCAAACTATTCCAGGCCTCGTTTGCAGGTACATCATAACGCGAAATTCGAATTCAAATTCTCATCGATCTTTCAAGGACGCTACAGATTCGGTTAAAATACTCAACGACATATCACATAAAGAATTTCTCCCACGTCATGGACGAGAAGCGTCGAAATCGGAGCCAAGGCGGCAACACCCGCCAAAAGTACACCGCGGGCAGGCACAAGGCGAAGCTTGGATCAGCGGAATGGGCAAAGAAGAGGACGAGAAGCATTCAGCGCATGATGACCCGCAACGAAGATATTCCCGCCAATTTGCGCAATGATATGGAGCGCGAGCTAGCAGCCCACAAGAACACCATTGTCGACAAGACTTTTCAACGGCGGAGAAGCGCCATGATTTCGAAATATCACATGGTCAGGTTTTTTGGTACGTTGCCTTGACGGAAATATTCCTTCCATATCTGTACTAACAGCACCTGCTAGAGCGTAAAAAGGCCACTCGTTTGGTCAGACAGCTAAAGCGTCAACTCGAAGCGACGAGCGACGACGAAGAGCGCAGCAAACTACAGGCTGACCTGCACGTTGCCGAAGTCGATGAGGCATACACCATGCACCATCCTCACGCCGAAACGTACATTAGCCTGTACGGCACGGTCAAAAAGGACGGCGACGAAGACGAGACCGAGGAGGAGGAGAAGACTGCCGCCGCAAAGGCTGCTCTAGCCGCGGAGCGTCCGCCCATGTGGAAGGTGGTCGAAAGCACTATGGTGGAGGGCCCCGATGCGCTGAGACAACTTCGAGAGCGACGGTCAGCGGCCGGCGATGACGAGGCGAGCGCACCCCAAACCCGATCGCGCGACATCAGACCGGCGCCCCGAAAGGAGAGAATGGCGAACGTCATTGCCAAGCAGAACCAGTCCAAGACTGCAAGCAAGCCTACTGGTGGCAGCAAGGCGGCTCCCGCGTCGGCTGGTGAGCAGCAGGGTGGCGCCAAGACGGGCGGACTGAATCGCAGAGAGCGTCGCCGTATTATGCGGGAGACGATGGCGTCCACTGACAAGGAAGACGACGACGGCGGCTTCTTTGAGATGTAGTGGTACTGTCTTGAATTCATGTGCATATTGTATTTTTCTGTCATTAGCGAATGCATTGTCTGATACCTTGCGACGGCTGTACATAGATTATGTTTCCATGAGGGGTAGGGTAAAACATCTCGATCGATAAACATGGACGGAAATTCATCCATCACAGTGCAAGTACTTCATAGATGACGTTCAAATATTAGTCAGAGAGTGCGTATCCATATACCAAATTGCGCCCAAACGCCCATGTGTGCAGTACTGATCCTGGTGAACCAGCTGTGCTGATGTCTAGTCATTATGTCGTTTCGGAAGGAATCCAGATAGGCCCTCCCTAACCTTAGCACTGTTTAAGTGATACAGACTCAGTCTTGTGCTCGACAGTCTTTAAAAACGGATCGAGAACGTTGGGGTCACGTAGACCAATAGTGATATCGTCGGGTAAACGACCAGAACGATAAAGCGCCTGCTTCGGTTAGTATCAAGCCCTTCGACAGCGCGGAAATACCTCATTGTAGCACATCCTTACATTCTTGACCTCGTCAAAGCTGGCTTCTTTGGCGGTATATTCGCGAATGACTTGCTCGGTAGTAAAATCGACGTAGATGCGGGTATCGCGAATGCGCACAATCACGTTATCCAAGCGCATGAATAGACGACACAGAAGCAACATGCGGTGCTCATGAACCCTCAACTTGGCGCTGTAGACGGAGATGCCGTTATCGTCTAGCTCGCTCTCGTAGAGCACGACCTCGTCAAAGAACAGAATTGGATCACGACGCTTCAGCAGCTCAATAGGAATCGCATCGCTGCTCGGTGTGAGTCGCGCCCCCTCTGCCGCGGTTTCCGTGCCGGAATACGTCGTCGAATAGCTCCAGTCGTACGGCTTGACAACTTCTTTAATATTTTGCGTGGTGCCTTCGCGGGTGCTCTCCCAGTCGCGCGCGTACGCCACCTTGAGCATGTGCTTGTCCGTCTTGTCCACGGCGTCGAGCGCGTCTGGGGTCGCGAAGCGGATAGACCAGCCGGACGGCGCGTGCGTCACGCTCACGAGGTTATCGCCGAAAATCATCTCGGGCATCGGGATTCCGATGTGTTCCGTCATGGCGTCAATGGCGCCGGCTTTGGAGATGGGCAGCTTGCGCGTTGCTATGCAGAAATTTTTCTGTACATGCGTCATCGTTGCGGCCGACAGCGACTCCGAGCTTAGAAAGGGCTCGTTTGCCGAGGTGAAGTGATTCATGGTAGGGAGGAGGGGGACGGGTTCGACGAGTGGTGCTCGAGCTTTTTTTTCTTCGTGCGGGGGAGATCGGTCACTCGAGGCGTGGTGGAAGGTTCTGGTTCTATTTGGGTTTGGTAGACTAGTTTTGGACAAGGCGTAGACGAGGCGCTCAAGGCAGAAGTATGGCCTTGCGAATGGTGAATGAAACGCACAAGGCTGTAGTCGTGGCTGGAGGGGCAGAAGCCTTGAAGCTTTTCTTAGCGGCTTCGCTTCGCTTCGCTCCACCGGCAGCCGGCTGAATCACCCCACTTTTAACCAACCTTGACGACCAACTCGGCCGAGAGATAAATTTGAAGACAAGTTTTGTCGTCAATCTTGAAAAAATTTGAATAAATTGCCATGGCGACTCGCTCAGAACGATCGTACACAGAGATTTCTGATTTTCTATTCCGGGTTTAGAAGCAATGGCAGCAGACCAGTTCCACAAGGCCCAGTGACGCGCGTGCTCGCAAGCCACCAGAGGATAATATATATATGCATATTCTGGCACTGTATCCCTCGTCATCTTTCCATTGGCTTACGCTGTAGTATAATTTTTGAAAGTCTGCCAAGACCTACACGTACTCTCTGCAATAAGATGTACCATGGGCCAAGCGAGAAGAAGCTTTCTCAAAAGCAAGCGGCTTCCCATTAAGGAAGATACTTTTCAATGGGAAGAAGCCTGCTCTCCGCAAGCTACAACGGCATCTCACCGAGAAGAAGCCTAATTTTCATAAGCCACAAAAGTATCATTCTCGGAGTGATAGAGTTTAACAATTATTCTAGTAGCATACTCACTTACCACTGCGTCACCTCTCACCATGTCTTTTCAAGCTACATTTAGGGCGGGCGAAACGCCTGTCGCAAGCTAACAGAGTTTATTTTCTTGTACGTGAGCTCTGTACAGTATCCATTGAGTATTAAAACCGCTCGAGGTCCTACCATATTTCTCGCACTCCTCCAATAATCTACCACTGCAATTATCTCTCCTTATCAAGTCTTGGCTCGCGTCAGAAACAAAGGCAAGTACTAGACATCCACTGACCACACATCACCGTATAAGTGCCAGGCTTGCCCTCTTGTAGAACAATCCACGATATAGAAAACATGTCCGACAGTCCTGGAAGTGGGGACTCAAGGGCCAGCCAGAGCCAGAATTCTGTGCAATTCACCCCCGACACAACACTGCTCAGCGCTGGGCCAGGAGATCCATCCTCTCTTCAGGAGGCATGGAAGTACTGGCTCGAAACTCCAGATGCCACTGCAGAAACCGCGGAGTTCATTTCCGAATGTTTGCGCTGGCCCCGAGACTCGGCTCGCAAGGAATTTTTCTTGGAGGAGTGTCAGGACTGGATCAAAACCTACAACGACAAGAAACCGAAGTTTCTCATGAAGGATAAATACTTTTTGGTAGTTTGTGACCGATGTGGCCGGATGTATCACCAAAATATGTCGGAGGCCGATCCCGAGTACCGTCGCTGGCTGCCAACGTATCAACTATCCTTTGCTTCCTGTCCTGCGAACATCGATGGGAGCTGCTATAAAGGCCACAGCATTGATTGGTTCCGTCGCCGAAATCGAATTAACCTCTACTACTCCTTTGTGGCTATACAGACAATGCGGACTCTGAGAAACAAAGACCTACCGGGATTGATTCGGTCTATCCTTAGCTTTGGTCGATGGCATGAGCTGCCCTCTGAAACCCAACTCATTTTGGCTTACAAATCTATGCGCATCGACTGGATCCGTTCGTTTTCAGCTTATGAGCAGGGCCGTTCCACAAACCTGAACCCCGGCCAGCCAAAGCCAGCAGCCTCGATGATGTCCGGGGTAGCCGAGGCGGCGGAAGCGCAAGCCCGATTTTCCACCGCGCCGACGGTGATAGAGCGCGGTAACAAGCAAGTTAACCTCGGAGCAGTCTGGTCGCATATGGCAAATGACCAGATCCCAATGTGGGGTGACGTGCGATATGATCTCAATCTATTCTATGAGGATCGTGTCACGGAATCTGATCTCATTTCCGTATACGGTATGAAATTGCCGGCGCTCGAGTTTCTTCACATCCACAAGTGGGATCACGAGATTGATTATCTCAATGCTTACGCGGGATTGCGCCACCTCGTCTCTGGCGACCACTACTTTCTCATGCGGACTGCCTGTCAGCGCGTGTCCACCGCAATGGACAGGGTCTTGGACGCCTACGCCGCTGGATACGTCTTGAAACCAGGCTGTGAAAAGCTGTACGCCTTGAGCGGTCTGCGCTTTCAAGAGCTGCTTAGCTCCCTGTGTGCGGACTTGGATTGGCTGCACAACAACATGCGTGCCGTCGAAAAACCACTCGACGCGAGCTGGTGGAAGTCCCGAACAAAGATTGTCAAGGGCAAACGTGTCGAGGTAGCATATGCTATAAAGGATGAGGAACTTTCAACATCAAGTCAGTGAAAGTTTGGCCGCGGAAGAAATAGCACGAAGAGCATTGCGGAAAGAAGACGCTCGATGAGTTGTGGACTGGCTATCGAACTAAAGCCGTTGTCTGGGTGGAATTGGTTTTTGGGATTCAATATCCGAATTTGTTTCTAAATTTTTTGCGGTCTGTCACTTGTCACGAAAACGATGGAACGAGATGATTGTGGAGGTTGGTTGATCTTTTGGTCGGTGGTTTTTTGTTAAATGTTGCGCCGCCTGCATTCATCATGATATCTCGCCTGTCGTCCAACACGGAAGGCGAAGATTTCCCTCGCAAAGTTTAGTTTAATTGCTTAAAGTAACCAGCGCCTTTCTTTTTTTTTTCCCGCAAATCTGTTGTCGTGATACAATGTAAAAGCATTTGCATGGGTTTTGGGTAATGATGGCCTGGATGAAGTGCGGTTGCTGCGCCAACGGCATCGCAACCAATGTTTGGTTCGACCCGAGTACTCCGCAAGTCGATCCGCCACCACACAAGCGCACACCTCTCGAGAAAACGGCCAACCTTGGTTTAAGCCGAAAGCATCTTCCTTTACATTACAAGCGACCAAGGAACAAAGACTCGCGGTGGTCATCTTTCATCTCTTCCGTCCGTACCTAGCGTTCTTGTTGACCTGCACGACTTTACTCTCTCACCTTCATCTCGGCGAGACGCAGCATATTTTAGAACAAAATGGCAGCGACCCGCACTTTGGAGGCTCGCTTCGAGCGCATGTCAGTGATGGAAGATAATGAAGCTGGATACTCCAAGACAAAGGTACGCCTAGGATGCCGGGTGAAGAAGTCAGGGGCAAGAGAAAGGAGCGAGAAGGGGCCTGAATTCTTTCAAGTGAATGAGAAACTTCCCATTTACAAGTGGATGACAACACAAATTCACATGTGCCAGGATACTAATGCACAAGGTACCGCCCATATAGGTCACGCCGACTACGACACAGGTGCCGCACGGAACTAGTCGGACAAACCTGTTCAAGGTCGCCTTGCAATCGCACGCGGCCAGCAATCCCGTCTCTGCATCGGTAACTCTGCCATCACAGGCCGTCAACCGCAAGCTCGCGCATCAGCAGCAGCAGCACCATGCCAGTCCTCAATCGCCTCCCGCTCCGACCCGAAAGGCGCTCCCGTCGTCGTCATCCGTCCGCAGCTCGGAAGAGTCAGCGGCGGGCACCGTCGAAGACAGGGCGGCCGCGATGCTCATTGCCCACCAGCCCATGCAGCCGAAGCAGTTCCACCTCGGCATGTTTGAGATTGGCAGGCCACTAGGCAAGGGCAAGTTTGGGCGCGTGTATCTGGGCCGCGAGCGGACGAGCGGCTTCATCTGCGCTCTCAAGGTGCTGCACAAGAACGAGCTGCGCAATGGCGGGGTAGAGCGCCAGGTGCGTCGCGAGATTGAGATTCAGAGCAACCTGCGGCACCCCAACGTGCTGCAAATGTACGGCCACTTTCACGACAGCAAGCGCGTGTTCCTGATCCTCGAGTTTGCCGGCAAGGGCGAGCTGTACAAGCACCTACGCAAGGAGAACCGCTTCGCCGAGTGGAAGGCGGCGCAGTACATTGCGCAGATGACCTCGGCGCTGCGCTACCTGCACCGCAAGCACGTCATCCACAGGGACATCAAGCCCGAGAACATCCTCGTGGGCATCCACGGCGAGCTCAAGATTTCCGACTTTGGCTGGAGCGTCCATGCGCCCAACAACCGCCGCAAGACCATGTGCGGCACCCTTGACTACCTGCCGCCTGAGATGCTGCGCCCCGGCGGGTCGGACAACTTTTACAATGAAAAGGTTGATCTCTGGAGTCTTGGCGTCTTGACATACGAGTTTCTCGTCGGCGAGGCGCCATTTGAAGATACACAAGTCATGACACAAAGGAGGATTGCCAGGGCAGACATGTCTGTGCCGTCGTTTGTGAGCCCAGAGGCTGCAGACTTGATCAAAAGGGTATGTGCTGTTTTGTTCTTCTCTATTCTACTTTACACGTCACTTTTCTTCTTTGTTGGCTTTGGCCCATTGTTTCGTCTCCTCTTTTTGCCATCAACTTTCAACTTTAAATTACCGATGCTGCTGCGACGTGCAGGGCGCAGATCAACTTGGGCGCAGCACAACCAGACCACAATATCTCCAGTCTTTACAGCCCAGAAACTAATGGCGATCTTGTGCAGCTCCTCGTTCTAGACCCGGAGAAACGTATTCCGCTCGACCAGATTCCGCTGCACCCTTGGATAGTGAAACACTGCGTCAAAGGCGAGCGGGTTGCGAAAAGAGAAAAGTCGTACAAGTAAGCTGAGAGGCGCGAAACTTGTGACGGGAGTTGCATCGGAGCCGAGACTGGTGAGGCCACCAAGCAGTCGCGTGGTGCGGCTTTTTGTCTATACTGGTCGAACGAACACACCTCTTGGAGTTTTTAATAGGTCCACGGTATCGGGAAATACTGGGGTGACCATCTAGGCGGCATGTGAAGGGAGTCTTTCGGGTCTTTTCCAAGTCGCGCTTTTGAATGCTTTTGGTTACATTGATTTATATTGCATGCTACATACAACACAGCCTTGCATATGGAACATTTTCCATTTTATTAAAAAGAATTAATTGATTCTAGAGAGAACATGATTTCTGATACATGGCCGGTGTAATTTTGTGCGGTGCGAGCAGTAGGGATATCGTCAACGTCGTATTGAGCGTTTAATGTACAAGAGGTAAATAATGAGGCTAGCATGCTGGCTGGCTGAGTCGGGCCAGCGGCTAGATTCAGACAGAAGATGCAAGCCGGCTGTCGGCGAGTCAGCCAAGCCTCGAACCGACATGTAATATAATGGTACAATGTACAAGTAAGCTAAACACAAACTTGCATCAACAAGAGTCCGGTGAGGGCAGACATTGGGGGAATTCAGGCGTGCGGAGTAGGGAAAGCTATGGCGTTGTTGTGTTGCATGATATAGCTCCCCACAACTTATCGGTATACTTCGTCAAATGGTCTGGTGTCGGAGTAACACGAGTCCCAAACCGAATTGACGACTTGCGCGGCGTGAACATCATCCTTGCACCGAGGACGGCCCATGACGGACTGGATGGCACGCCTGCGGACGCAGGCTTGGAATTGCTGGTTCAAAGTCCAATTGCCGCGGGTGAGGGCTTCACGAGTCCAGCGACACTCACCGCTAAGCATTGATGCGCGAATCTAGTTGAAAGGGGGGGGACAAGATGGTTAGCTTGGACGTCTGGGGCGAGGTGTGGTAGCGTGAACTGGATGCACGGGGGAGGTGGAAAAGGCGCTTTGGGGGAGTGTGTGGGCAGGAATATGCAAGATTGGAAGAGGTAATGATGTGCGGGTATGGTGTGACGGGGGAGGGAAACAAGGCTCGGTAGTGGGCGTGCAATGTTGGCAAAGAAAGGGTTGGTGAGAATGAAGAGTGAGGCTTGTGGGTGAGATGAGTATCTCATGTCTTTTCTTTCTCTTGGTTCTTACCTCGGTACAGGCAGCGTGTTTGAGGTCCTTGTCACCCATCCAGTCCACCTTGTAGCGCAGGTGATCCCAAACGTGGACCATTTCGTGGGCGAGGGTGTCCTCGAGGTGCTTGCGGTCCCGAATCTCGTTTGCGCAGACGAGGATGCCGTGGTCGGGGCTGAAGCCGCCCGACTGGCGACGCTCGTTGCCCTCGTCGTCGAGGAAGCCCGGGCAGCGACGGCAGACGACGTTGGAGGCGTCGAGGCGGCCGTTGAGGTCGGTGATTTTGCCCTGCAGGAAGCGGACGACGGGCGAGTAGGCAAAGAGCCAGCTGCGGTAGTCCTCGCAGCGCTTGCAGTCGCGCTCCTCGTGGACCTTGTAGCGCCACTCACGGTAGTGGAACTTGCCCTCGTCCGTCATCTGCCCGGACAGGATGCGGAAGTAGTTTGCCCACCATTTCGTCTGGGGGTCGAAGCCTGTGCGGGCGGGATCGTTGACGACCCCCTTGGGCATCGTGGGCGGCGGGCTGGCCGGAGGAGCGGCCGAGGAGGCGGCCGCGGCTGCTGCTGCTGCCCCTATCCCGGCGGCATCTTGGCTGGGAGGCATTTGTTCGAGGAATATGCTGTTTCTTCCCCCAAGTCGATTTGGCTGTATGCGGGGATTGTGGCCTGCTGTCAGAGGCGCAGAACTAGTGGGAAAAAAAAAATTAAAATAAAATTCAAATTCAAACACTAATAAAAGCAATGAATCAAACGAAAACGAAAATTTTAATCCATGCAGTTGCACGTCACTGCGGCCAAGGCGGCAACCGTAACTCGTCGATTCTGGGGAATATGCGGGTTTGGGTGGTAAAGTACAAAAAGTACAAGGTCAACATGTACCTTTTCCTACTGTGCTTTGATTCATTTATTTCAAACTAGAAAAATTCTGCCACATGCGCAGCCCTCCACGCTGCTGTTTTCGTCGCCAAGTACCTAACTACAGCTGCAAGCTGCTATTGTCATTCAATGTATTAGGCGGCGCAGGCATATGCCAGCTGCAGGATTAGGGCGGTTTTAGTACGCGACAGGCGGCTGGGCATGCGTCGCTACAGGTGCAGTTTGGGGCAGCTTGAGGCACCAAGGGATCATCCAGGGCGGTGAGGCGGATCCGGCTGGCTGAAGTGCGGCTCTTTATTGATCCCTTTTGGGGCATCCGAAGCCAACTATTTTAGGCACACAGGGGGCCGCAATGTACGAAGTATACGATACTTGGTCTTGGGTGTGAACTCTGGAGAATGCCAATGTATTCAACCACATCATTGACTTTCATTGGCTCATGAGTTGTGAAAACATTTCATCGTCGCAGAAAAACACCCCAACTGCTCGCCACAACAACACGAGGTACGTACTGCTTGGTTTTCTTACATGAGTCCCTTCTGCCCCTCCCCCCACTCGCACCGCACCACTTTAATCCCTCGCCTTCACCACACAAAAGACGTACAAAGAAAAAACCCCCCCTCACCGCCCGCTTTCTGCCCACCCAAGGCCTCGCTAGCTGCACGCTTTCATCCTCACAAATTGCTTTCGAGTGCATGGATGCATGGATGGCAAAGCATGCGTGCATTCCACGGCGTCGCACCCCTCCTACTTTTGGACAACCAAAACGCTAAATCCCACCAAAAATCACACAACCTTTGAGCCCGTCCATCCCAAGGCGCGCCCTGATTGACGGAGCCCCTTCCGGTGGATCCCGACTTGAGGTCTGGGCAGACGTAGGTAGGTACCTCCCGGCCGGCCCTTGTCTGACTGGCTTGCATCGCCGCAACGCTACTCGAACGCTGCGACCTTGTGGCAGAGCCGCCCCGTTCTCTTCCAACAACATAATAGCCTCGTACGTAGCAGCGCAGGGATTGTGTCATCGATCTGCCAACGGGCTTGTGACAATGCAGCCAGTTACAACGGACCAAGGTATGTACTCATGTACCTTTCCTCACGTTCTCCCTCTCTCTTGTTGTTGGCAGAGTTTTGCATGGCTTCGCCCGGTCCGCAGCCTGTCCCTTTAAATACAAAGGGGGCCGCCGGGCTCTGGTACAGGCTGTTGTCCCGGAGAAAGAGTCATTTAAATTCTGTCCTGTTAAAATCGTCTTCTACGAGTGTAATGGCCATTTGTGTCTTTTGGTCCTCTTCTTTTCAAATTACACGCTTCATCATTATTTGATATAAAACAACCGGCTAATCATCATGACTGCCAAAGCTTCTTGCATCCGCAGGGCTCAGCCTCTGACTGTCGTTATCAAACTAGGTATGCATGGGTTCCCTTATCTTGGATTCTCTCCTATCTCTCTGCCTATCGTCGTCGATTTCCTTGCTCACACACCAATCACAGGCACCAGTTCCATTGTTGACGAAAAGACTCATGAGCCTCTCCTGCCTATCCTGACCTTGATTGTCGATACCGCCGTCAAGCTGCGCAAGGAGGGCCACCGAGTCGTCATTGTCTCTTCCGGCGCCATCGGCGTTGGCCTGAGACGCATGGATGTTGATCGCCGTCCCAAGCATCTGGCCCAACTTCAGGTACGATCTTTCCAGCAGAAAAGAAAAAATTGGCTGCCAACGAAAACTAACCTTTTCCCCCCCTTCTCCTTTGATAGGCCTTGGCCGCTATTGGACAATGCCGTCTCATTTCCCTCTGGGATAGCCTGTTTAGTCACTTGGATCAGCCTGTTGCTCAGATCCTCCTTACTAGGAATGACATTGCCGATGTAAGCACACCCACACACCATCGCCCGATCGCATGCACCCCTCCATCGTCACTTTAGATCCGCGCTAATCGGCCTCGATCTGTCTTACAGCGTACCCGTTACCTAAACGCCCAAAATACATTCAATGAGTTGCTTGACATTGGCGTCATCCCCATTGTCAACGAAAACGATACTCTCGCTGTGTCTGAAATTAAATTCGGTGACAATGACACTCTGTCTGCCATCACCGCGGCTATGATCCACGCCGACCTGCTCTTCCTCATGACCGATGTCGACTGTCTCTATGACAAGAACCCTCGCACTAACCCCGATGCCCGAGCCATCGAGGTTGTTGATGATATTGGCGCCCTTGAGGCAGATGGTACGTTATTCCTGTGCTAAACGGACGAATAGCGCTATGAAGAGTGCAAGCCATACTAACAAATCATCACAGTCTCAAGCGCTGGTTCATCTCTCGGCACCGGTGGCATGATGACAAAGATTATTGCTGCCAAGCTGGGTACCTCAGCTGGTGTGACGACCATCATCACCCGGTCGTCAAACCCTGGCAATATTCTTGGCATTGTCAACTACCTCTACAGTTCCCCTAGGTCCTCGGTGATAGACGACCCAGAGAACGGAAATTCTCTCTCCCGCACCGCCTCCCTCAACCTCATGGCTCCCTCGGGCGTCGATTTCAACGGCCCCCCTCTCCACACCCGCTTCCTGCCTTCCAGCGATCCTATCCGCGATCGCCACTTCTGGCTGCTTCACACACCGAGCCCCCACGGCACCGTCTACATTGACGCTGGTGCCCACAAGGCGCTGCTCGGCAAGGCCGGCCTCCTGCCCGTCGGTGTCATCGACGTTGAGGGCAACTTTGCCTCACACGAGCCTGTCCGCATCGTGGCCGTGAACCGTCGAAAGACGCCTGGCCCTGATGGCAAGATGTGGGATGGTGTCCCGGAAGAGATTGGTCGCGCTCTGGTCAACTACGCGTCGTCGGAGATTTCCCGCATCATGGGACACCAGAGTGTCGAAATTGGCGAGCTGCTTGGCTACGCCGACAGCGAGTATGTCGCGCACAGATCGCATATTGCCTTTGTCCGTAACAACAGCCGACCTGTGTCACCCACGATGATGAACATGGCTTAGGCGCCTTGATCAACAGATTTATTCTACTATAAATTGCATACAAGCATGGAAAACATGCTTTGGAGTTTGGGGGATTTTCTATATATCACGACATATAAACCTGTCTTTTCTAGTTGACCATCTAAGAATGAATATCTTGACTGGCTGTTCTCTCTTCACTCTTGTTCTCCAGTATGATGATATTATCAAACGGCCGCGTAATACGTATTGTCAAATGGCCTCTTTGTTGAAATGGGTAGTAAATCATTGCCTCGAAATTGAACCTAATAAACGCCTATGTATGAAAACGGTGTAAAGTAAATGTCCACAGATCATGCCCATTCATGTAGCTGGATTTTAGTAAACCTCAACGCCGAACCCCCGTTTATACTGGTATAGACTTTTGCAAGAAAATCCTCGCTGCGCGCTCTTCTCTTTCTTGTTTCGACCAAGAAATTTTCACCGCTGCGCGCCCCTTTTGTGTCGCAACGCGTCGTCCACATCATCCCTCCTTCTCTCGTCCGCTTCAACCACTGGCAAACAGATTGTCCTCGTCGCGCAGAAACTCGCCGCAGTCGGCCTGGCGAAAGACAACTATACCGGTCGGGTCGAGGCGGCGCGCCTCGGCAGTGCTGCGGGCGGTGACGCCGAAGCCAAGCGGGGTGTCGTTCATGTTGTAGACGACGACGCCCTGGTGCTCGGGGCAGTCCTCGGACCAGCGGCCAATGTGAGCCTTGACGACGTTGCCGCCGTAGAGAAAGGGCATCTCGCCGTTGCTCTTGACCCAGACCTTCCAGCGCGCGTGCTCGCCGAGGATGGGGAGGGCGGTGATGTGCAGGCGAAATTTGCCCGTCTTGGTAAACTTGCCTGTGACGGGGGGGAGGCAAAGCTGTTAGTATGTTGACGGCAGAGCTTGGGCTTTTTTTGCTTGGCGGCGAGCGGCCAAAGAAAAGAAGGAAAACATACCGAGGCAGATGCCGAGAGATAGCAGATTATCGCGCGTTATAGACGTGGCCAGGTTGGCCACGGAGAGGAGGACGTAGTAGACGCGGTTGCCCTGCAGGCGAAAGACGTAGCGGTCGGCGTTGGGGGAGTCGTCGAGCGGCGCAATGAGGTTCTTGAGAGAGCTTCCGGTGTAGTTGGCCAGCTTCTCAAACAGGGTTTTGGTTTCTTGCTCGGTGAGAGGACGCATCTTGGCAACGCGCGTGGTAGAGGGGATTGGCAGGTTTGGTGATGGACGCAGTCTGGCAATCGATATGCCAGCAGAAAAAAAAGTTGTTTCGACGAACTGGCAGAAAAATTAAGGTGGGGACTCTAACTAGTTATGAGAGGCCTCAAGCCAAGCCAAAGCCTCAGTGCAGGCAGGTGCAGGTGCCTGAGAGCTTTTTAGCCTGTATCCGCTAATAAGATGGACGATTTGACTTGGAGATGCAGCATCAATTTCTGGTTGGAGCCCCTTTCTAACTGTTGTTCGCATCACCACAACATCTTTGTAATACCGCCATTGTCGACCACCCGCTCTATCCGCATGTTCTAGCGCATCCCAATTGTTCCCGCTCCTTCCAACCCGTTCTGCGACCCGTCTGGCAAAAGAGTTTTCTTTCTCGAAGCTTGCCTTCTGCTTGCCGTCCTGCCTTGCCCTGAGTGGAGAAGATTCTAGCTTTGAAGCAACGTTCTATGGTAGCCCACTGGAAAACGACGAATAATTCTAGTTTACAGCGCGCCCTCTACGCTGTTGCCGCTATACCTAAGGAGCCACAGCGCAGAGACGTCCTTGCCCTGCTTGAGTCACCGAAGCAACTGCCACACGACCCCTCCTCCGATCCTGGGACAGCTCCAACGTGCAGCATTCTGAGCTATTCTCTCGTGACTCACGTAGCACATTCCAATTTGTCCTTTCTCCGTTTCTTCGTCTTCAAACAATCACCGGGAACGACTTGTGAATGACTTCAATCCGTCGCTTGTTTTCTTGCCCAGCAGCTCCACTCAGATCCAGCACTTGCAGCCACAAATCGACATCCCACCTCAGAAACCACCCCGCCTTGACCTGCCACAACCATCGACAACCACTGCGGTGCTTTTCCACTGCGCCAGCACGATACGCATTTCAAGTTAACAAAGCCAAGAAGAGCCAGCAGAGTTCGCACGCCGCCATGACGTCGCAAGCCACGACCCTCAAGGGCCAGCCCCTCGACAAACCCGTCCTCGACGCCATGCTGCGCCGCCGCATGTTCTACACGCCATCCTTTGAGATTTACGGCGGTGTTGGCGGTCTCTACGACTACGGCCCGCCTGGCTGCGCCCTCCAGGCCAATATTGTCGACATATGGCGCAAGCACTTTGTGCTCGAAGAGGACATGCTCGAGGTCGACTGTACCGCCCTCACTCCGCACGATATCCTCAAGACGAGTGGCCACGTCGACAAGTTTTCCGACTTTATGTGCAAGGACCCCAAGAATGGCGAGATTATGCGCGCCGACCACTTTGTCGAGGCCGTCCTTGAAGCCCGCCTCAAGGGCGACAAGGAGGCTCGTGGCGAAAAGGTCGAGGAAAAGGACGACCCTAAGAAGAAGAAGAAGAAGACCAAGACCGAGGCCGTCAAGCTAGACGACGCCGTCGTGCAAGAGTACGAAGAGGTGCTGGCCAAGATTGACAACTACGGCGGTGCCGAGCTCGGCGAGCTCATCAAAAAGTACGACCTCAAGAACCCTGCCACCGGCTTGCTGCCTTCGGAGCCCGTCGCCTTCAACCTCATGTTCCAGACCTCGATCGGCCCCAGCAGCAACCTGCCCGGCTTCCTGCGCCCCGAAACCGCCCAGGGCCAGTTTCTCAACTTTGCCAAGCTGCTCGAGTTCAATCAGTCTCAGATGCCCTTTGCCTCTGCGTCGATTGGCAAGTCATACCGCAACGAAATCTCGCCCCGCGCCGGTCTGCTGCGCGTCCGCGAGTTTCTCATGGCCGAGATTGAGCACTATGTCGACCCCGAGGGTGGCAAGAGGCACGGCCGCTTCCACGAGGTTGAGGGCCTTGAGCTTGTCCTGCTCGACAAGGGCACGCAGCTGTCTGGCAAGACGACCACCAAGACCATGACCATTGGCCAGGCCGTCAAAGACGGTGTCGTCGACAACGAGACGCTCGGCTACTTCCTGGCGCGCATCCACTTATTCCTGCAAAAGATTGGTGTCGACATGAGCAAGCTGCGCTTCCGCCAGCACATGGCCAACGAAATGGCCCACTACGCCTGCGACTGCTGGGACGCCGAGCTGTTCACGACTACCGGTTGGGTCGAGTGTGTTGGCTGCGCCGACCGCAGCGCTTACGACCTGACGGTGCACGCCAAGAAGACTGGCGCGCCTCTGCTGGTCCGCGAGCGCCTGGAGCAGCCCCGCGTGATTGAGGAGTGGCAGCTGGACATTGACAAGAAGAAGTTTGGTCCCTTGTTCAAGAAGGATGCCAAGGCGGTCGAGACGGCGCTCGAGGCCACGACACAGGAGCAGCGCGAGGCCTTTTCCAAGCAGCTGGCGGAGGGCGGCAAGATTTCGCTCGACGTTCCCGGCGTCGGCGATGGCAAGGCCGAGGTAACAAGCGACTCAATCAAGATTGAGTTCCGCAAACGTGTCGAGAACACGCGCGAGTTTACGCCCAATGTCATTGAGCCCTCGTTTGGTATCGGCCGTATCTTGTACTCTCTGATTGAGCACAACTTTTGGACTCGTGGCAGCGACGGCAGCGACGAGGCCCGTGGTGTGAGTGACCCTGATTATGCTCATTTTCTATTCACCGGATGAGGAGACGAGATTTGCTAACTGGTTTTGTCTAGGTTCTTTCTTTCCCTCCCCCCGTGGCGCCGACAAAGGTGCTGCTGGTGCCATTGTCATCCAACGCGCAGTTCAAGCCTGAGGTGCGCAAGCTGTCGCAGCGGCTGCGCGCGATGGGCGTCTCAAGCCGTGTGGACGACTCGTCGGCGAGTATCGGCAAGCGGTACAGCCGCAACGACGAGCTGGGCACGCCGCTCGGTATCACGGTGGATTTCCAGACGCTACAGGACCAGACGATTACGCTGCGCGACCGTGACTCGACGACGCAGGTGCGGGCAGATGAGGCCAGGATTCTCGAGGCTGTCAAAAGCCTGGTGGACGGCAGCAAGAACTGGGCCAAGATTCAGGAGGAGTTGCCCAAGTTTGAGGGCCAAGAGGTGGAGGTTGCGCAGCGATAGATGTGTGGAGGGTGGAGAATTATGAGGGGTCGAGGTAGATTCTATATATACATGATGTAATTCAGAAAGAATGGACGTCATCATGGGTGGCTATTACACGAGTTTCTGTGTATGCGATGGGCGGTTGAACAATCTTGAAACATCTTCCTCACCTGAGGCCTCCGATTTCCTTATCCAGAAGGATGATTATGCCCGCACAAGAGTCGGTCCAAAACGAAGCGAGTGTCGCCGTTTGTTTCGCGGACACAAGTCAGCCGTATTGAGAAGGGGGGAGGGCGCATATAAATAGTTGAAACGGTTGAGTGTATGAAATGGGGTCGTTGTTTCCCAGCCCAACGGATCAGGGCATGCATAATGAATATAATACAGCAAGAGGGCGTTTTTGTTTCTAGTTGATTGATAATGGTTCGAACCATTAACATTTTTATTGAGAGCAAGGAGGGAGGGGGGGTTGGATGTTGATTACGGAAAGTTGATTGCTGGAGAAAGACCATGTTGGACTGACGCATAAAGACGTTGAGGCGATGGTGAGGCTTGTGGCGAAAAAGGGAGTGATGCCAGCGGCGTTTCAGATGCCGCGGAATGGACGGCGACCTATCTGCAGCGGGTGGGCGACATGTCATGCAGGTTGGCCCCATGTTCTTCTTTCATTCTTCTTTTATTCTTTTTTTCATTCCATTTTTTTTGTACGTTTCTTCCGTCTCTGTCTTTGTTGGTCGTCTCTGTCGGCAGAGGTGTAACCATTACAGAGGTACAGTCATCACAAAGCGTGCTAAATATGTACTCCGGACCGATTGTCAATCAATTTGTTGGTTGGGATTTGTCCTGGTCAGCTCTGCATTATGTTTCTGTCATAATGAATGCGATATTTGATATTTGTTGCTCAGCAGGGGTGTGGAGAGAGAGATGAGGAGCGACAAAGTGGGAGCGGCGGGTTCTGGGGCCGTGGCGCAATCGAGGGGTTCACGTTCCTTGGCGAGGCAGTTTGGTAGGTATGGAAATGGAAATATTGACTTAAGTTAGAGAAGAGTGTGGTGAAGGACATTGATGGCTGGTCTTTTTTTTGTTTTGTCCTGGATGTACGGTTTACTGGTAGATGTTGGCATTGCCCATCAGTGGGACGTGTTTGGCGAAGACTAGTCTACCTTGGGTACGGATTATTAGTGAGGTGCGGGTTTGTTGGCGGGCCCGGCGATTATTAGCAACGGGGAGTGTTTCCTTTTCTTGATTGCATTTCGGTAACTAGTTGGAGAAAACGGCATGTTTGCCATGACGGACGTGAAGTGAGATGTTGCATGCCATTGTTGGCTTTGAAAAGGTAAAGGGATGTAAGGAGGGAGAATCTGTACGAGGTACGTCCGTACTTTTTGTCAAGATGCGCACGTACCTTGCCCCTGCGCCACCTGTCAAGACTCAAGAGAGATGCGCCAATTTTGCGAGGGACAAAGGCATCAGCCAACAGAAGCCGATTTTGTCAACGTCAATCATAAATAATTAGTTGGTCTTTCTCAAACTGAATAAGGTCCGATCCGATGTCTGCATTGCCTGACAGCTGGGTGTATTTAAAAGTGTATGTAATGTTACTCCCGCACCTGGCTGCTGTCCCCGGCACCCCGGTCACCTCAGCAGCTCCCACTAAAAAAAGGGCACTAAAACATGGTAGAAGCAGGCTAGCAGCCCACCAAGCCCCTTCCCCTTCCGCTAAAAAGAGTCAAGCGAGCCCGCTGTGTCAATGTCTGTTCGCCTGGGCACCAAACAGGACCTGCCATTGGAAAGCAACAAGCAAGCAAGCAAGCAAGCTACTGATAAGTTGATAACACCAAGAAAATGCCAAGGCCAGTTGGCAGACTGTTTGAAAGATCAAAGTCTGACTCGCGCTGGTTGGTTGGGCTGGGCCGTGCTGGGCTGGGCCGTCTCTCTGCCTTGTTGCAGGCAACGAACGTGTGGCGGCGGACGGTCCCCTTCTTCCCCTTCCAGCATGCATATGCCCCAGGGCCATGACATGACCCCTCCGTGACCCTCTTCCTTACTCTACTTCCTCCTCTCCCTCTTCCTCCCCTCAAAGCTGGCCAACCAACCTTGTCCCGCCATCATTCAACACCACCACCAACTACGACTTGTTGATCCGTGAGACCTGTGCTTGCTGATCCTCGTGCATTTTTTTTCTTCCTGCGCCCTCTACGACCATCGCGCACCTGTCATCAATATACCCGTCCAACCCAACTGGTCGCCAACCTTTCTCGCCGCCGCAGTTCTCTCCCGTCTCCCCCGCTCTCCTCCTCATTTCCGCCACCGTTTGCTGCAGAGAGAGAGACAGACCACCACCCACCAGCACCAGACCGCCTCCTCCCTCTCAGAAGTCAAATACATGTGTCCACTCCAACTACGCTGCTAAACTTGGTCTTGGATCTTTTTACTATCCCCCTCCCCTTATTCCTTGCCCAATTGTTCCTTTGCATCACATAGCGACAGTTCTTTTTATTTCTTGTTCCCTTTTCTTGTTGCATCCTGGCGCCCGCGCTGGCCTTCGTCATATCTGCTCGTCGCCGCTCCGCGCCGTTGCCGCTTGTCTCGCCTTATCCCGCCTGACCCTCTCTGGCGCCAAGTTGCCAGCGTTGCGCCATCTCCAATCCCGTTTGCCTCGTGCGCGCACCATCCTCTCTCCTGACGAGCCTTTCCGATTCTCTCGAGTCTCCTTGTTGCTCGTGGTGCCATCGGACACCGTTCCACATGATCAGGCTCTGCTCCCATAATACTAAACTTAATTCAAAATGTCGCAGAACAGGTACGCCTCGTCCTCGCCATCCCCTCTTCCCCTTCTTGCTCCTTCTCTCCAGTCTAGCCTCTGCTTGTCGCCTTGCAGTCTGTGCCTCGAGATGCATATGCGTGTCATATTCTCCAACAAGATCATGGCTGACAGATTCTTGCCCCTCTTCACAGCGTATATTCGTCGGGCCAGTTCATGAACCCAGGCCCTGCGCCGCGCCCCCCCACCGACAGACATAGGCTCAACCTCATGCCAAACACAAACAGCATGCCCGGCAGCATATCCAGTAGCATGTCCAGCACCATGTCCAGCACTATGTCCAGCGGCATGTCTAGCATGGCCATTTCGCCAATCCCCGGTACCGCCACCTCGACCTACTCGGGTTCCACCATTTCCTTGCCCATTGCTCGCCAGCAGACCAACCCCGCCGACGGCATGGGTGGTGTGGCCATCAAGAAGGAAGGCTGGGCCTCGGTCAAGGAGAGCAAAAACTTTATCCAACCTTGGAAGCAAAAGTACCTCATTCTTCGTAAAGAGTCCCTCGATTTCCACAAGACTGAGGGAGGCAAGGTCTCCTACACAATCTATCTCAAAGACGTCCTCAACGTCGGCCGAGTCGAGACCACCGGCATCATCTTTGAGATTAAGCGCCGCCTAGACTGCGCTTCCAACAATCCCGGCGATGACGACGGTCAGACCAAGACCCTTCAGATCAAAGTAAAGTCCGACGATGAGCTCTACGAATGGATCGATTTAATCTACGGTGCCTCCCCCAACATGGGTGGTGTCAGCAATCCCACCAACTTCTCTCACGCCATCCACGTCGGCTTCGATTCCCAAACAGGACAGTTCACCGGCTTGCCTCCCGAGTGGTCCAAGCTACTCAACTCCTCCGCCATTACTAAAGAAGATTATTACCGCAACCCCCAGGCGGTTTTCGAAGTCCTTGATTTCTACACTGACTTGGCTAAGCGCGCCGAAAACCCCAACCAATACCCCTCTCTCACCCCCACCTCTCCAGCCGTCTCTCAAGCTCAGAAGCAGCTTGCTTATGCTGGCGCCGGCATCGCGCCTCCACGTCCAGCACCTCCCACGCCCCAGGCGTCTGTCTACAGCGTCGCATCCACACAGTCTAGCACCAATGGCGCGCGTCAAGCTGAGTTGCAGCAGCAGCAACTCCAGCAGCAGCAGCAGCAGCGTCAACAAATGGAGACTGCCAGGAAGGAAGAGCTGCGCCAGAAGCAACTCGAGCAGGAACGTCGTGAGCTGGCAGAGTACAACGCTTCCCTGCCTCAGCACAAGACTCCTCTAGCTCGACAAGAAGTCGGTGGTGGCTATTCGACCGATACCTCCTCCCGCGACCAACCCGATCGATTCAACCCCACCAGAGCTGCTCCGTCTGCCCCCAAGGGCTCCCAGAACTCTCAGCAACTGCGCGCGCAACGCCCTGCACCTGCCCCTCCCTCGAATGGCGGTCCTTCGCGACCTCCTGTTACCCCGCAGTCGAGTGCCAGTCGCGAGCCCAATGGCCAGCGTCCTCGTGAAAATGGACCCTCCAACCAGGGTCCGCGCTATCAGCCCACCAACCAGCAAGGCCAGCAGCGACCGCCTCAGGGTCAAGGCCAAGGCACATCCCGCCTGCCTGCGCCCGTAAAGCCTTTGAACGTGGCTCCCAAGCCTTTACAGAATGCTTCTCAAAGCGACTCAGTAAAGGCTGCCGAAGCTGCCCTGTCCAAGCCTGCCGAGAAGAAGCAGGATGTTCGCATGTCGACCATGTCTGAGACGGAAGTCATGGCCAAGCTCAAAGAGGCTGTCTCCAAGGATGACCCTAATCTGTCATACTCGAAGCAGAAGAAGATTGGTCAAGGCGCTTCCGGTTCCGTTTATGTTGCCAAGATCAAGGAGACCGCTGTGGGTATCGCTCGCGATGTCCTGCGTCAGCAGGGTCCCAGAGCCCAGGTTGCCATTAAGCAAATGGATCTCGCCCACCAACCCCGCAAGGAGCTGATTGTCAACGAAATCATGGTGATGAAGGACAGCCGACACAAGAACATTGTCAACTTTCTCGACGCATTTTTGCGCAACAATAATGCCGAACTCTGGGTTGTTATGGAGTTTATGGAGGGTGGTGCGCTGACTGATGTAATTGACAACAACCCATCCATCTCTGAAGAGCAGATTGCCACCATCTGCCACGAGGTAAGATTGATTCTTTTCTTCGCAGCGCATGGCATGCTAACTTTGACAGACTTGCCGTGGTCTCCAGCATCTTCACCGACAGAACATTATCCACCGTGATATCAAGAGTGACAATGTCCTCTTGGATGCCCGCGGTAATGTTAAGATCAGTATGTACACTTCATGTGGCAGTTAGATCTGGCTTGTGCTAACAGGTTACAGCCGATTTTGGCTTTTGTGCTAAACTTACGGATGCCAAGTCGAAGCGCGCCACCATGGTCGGTACGCCATACTGGATGGCACCCGAGGTGGTGAAGCAAAAAGAATACGGCCCCAAGGTGGATATTTGGTCTCTCGGTATTATGGCGATTGAGATGATTGAATCCGAGCCACCTTATCTCAATGAGGAGCCTCTCAAGGCCCTGTACCTGATTGCCACCAATGGCACGCCCCGCCTCAAGAAACCGGAGAAGCTGAGCAAAGAGCTCAAGGCTTTCCTGTCGGTCTGTCTGTGCGTGGACGTCAAGAGCCGTGCTTCGGCGGATGAGCTGCTGGCTCACGACTTTCTCAAGCATGGCTGCCCTCTTGGCACGCTGGCGGAATTGTTGGCATTCAAGAAGCACGCCAAATAAGCGCGGCGGATGACCAGGCTGCAGCCGATAGAAGAAGCTGTCAGATCAAGGGCGGATATACGACGAAAAGGGCAAAAGAGAAGCATGAAAACCTACATCTAATAAGACAAGTCTGGCGTTTGCAGGATCGGGGGGCATGGGAACATGTATTTATTTTGGAATTTTGTCATTTTCGTCACCATGTATCGTCAAGCCCGAGCGCGTGGAGAGGGAATGAGACGGGCATCATGGCATATTTTTGTTTCAATGCTGCAGGTGGCATTCTGACGATGAAATGGATTTTCTTTTTCCTTTACCATGCTGCGATGTCTACCTAGGCTGTCGATGGTTTTTCTTTTTTCACACTTATGCTCGCTTGTTGAGCGTTGTTGCGTTATCAATCTCCCTTTTCTTTTTCAAGGCTTTTTTTTACATAGATTGAAATTGTGCTGCAACTTTTCAGGCATAGATGAAAGCTCCTTTTAGGACAATTTTAAGCTGTATAGTCCTCGGCATTGGCACTCGAGGTAGGTCGGCTGGTGATGTTGCAGGTGCATAATTGTAACTTTAGTTGGAATCCTGGTTAATGCTCGTTCTGAGATTAATGCCTAGTATTTTGCCAGTTGGCGTGGCGGAATAGGAATTCGTGACAATAATACAAGGGACTACCGGTTACTATGATGGGGTAGTGAACCGCAGAGGTTCGCGTTTTTCTCTTGGCTTGTCGAATTATTTAGCATACATTTCCCTTGTCATTTCAAAAAGGGGCAAGCGTTTCAAGTTGTCTTGAAAAGAGTCAAGACTGAAGAAGGCGCAAATAGGCCAAGGGCAAGTTTAGTTACGGCAAGGTGAAGAACGGCAGGGGCGAGGGGTTTGGCGGGATGCGTTTCAGAAATTGTGAGGATAAGAGCCTGCATGATGACCATGACATGGGTAGGTGGGATGCATGTGCATGCATATGCGCAAAAGAAGGATAAAATGTGACGAGAGACGGTGGCAGAAAAGTAAAGACCAGGTCCAGGTGTTTTTTATGTGAAGGGGGGTGGATGTGAGCAAGTGAGGGAGGGCGTTGTTGGTGGGAATCATAACGGATTGCCGGCGGGTGCTGAAACGTGGCGTCAGGAACAGAGTCAAGAGTCAATGCTGGATGTGGAATGGCTGACTGGTAAAGTGCAAAGCATGAATATGAGAAGATGAAAGGATGGGCAGCAGAAAGGGTGAAAGGGTGGGCGGCAGAGAGGACGGGTTTGGATGAAGAATGGCATCGGAGGAGAATAGACGGCGAATTTGATCAATGGTTACGTCCTTTGGGTGCGTCCCTTGGTGTGGTTGCTTTGACCATGAGCATCCATTCCAGTAACCCGGAGTGTGCGGGAGCAGCGTCGGGATGACTGATGCGTTCTCGACGGTAGGAGGGGCGCATGATGTAGATCAAATTAGAAGGAAACAAACGGCGTAAAAGCGGCGTAGCCAACTACATCTGAACTGGGGGGGATGTAAAGCTGGAAAATAGAGTTCCCAGTGAGAAGCTATCAAAATTTACGGTGCCAGAAAGGGAGGGTTGAGGAGAGGGGGGTAATTCTGGCAGGGCGATGAAAGGGAAATCAATATGTACCTAGCAATCGATATACGAATCAACTTGCTCGCCTGCGATTTCCAGCCCGTGTATCCCTCCCGTATATATACCTATATACAGACGCACAATTGTGCGACACCAGCCAAGCATTCAAGTTTATCAGGTTAGCTTGGTGATACTGATGATGATGAGGAGCAGCAATACTGGATACCCAAGTAGAGTCTCATAACGGAGATGGTACCCGAAATCGTAGATGGCACCCAGACTCGTCTTTTCTGGCTCCTTACCGAGTTCATGTACTTCGTATGTAGTTGTGTACAGATACATGCCCAGGAAAAGAATCGTGGGTGAAGCCTGAAGCCCAACACCAAACCCCGCACACCAAAAGTAACTTAGCTGTACTACGGAGGTAGCCTGCAGACTAGCGTTTATTAGTGCAAGGAGACCACGCGGCTCGACTTTGACAATACATTCTTTCCTTGGCGAGTATAAGAATTTTTTTTCCTATTGTTAATCCTTTCATCACATCTTTTCCCGAATTTTAAACAGAAACTCGTCGAGGTCGACAAAGCAGTACGTAAAAGGTTCTTTCCCGAGGGAGGTCTTGATCTAGTTTGCCTCGATATAAATAAAGTAACAAATCGCCTCCCCCCCTCCCTCCCCGGGCCGGTGCAACGGGATGGGATGTTGGGGCGGAAAGGAGACTAAAAGGGGAATAGCCCCGCCGAGATGGAATTTAAAGAAAAAAAGATGCCCCTGGGCAGAGAAGAGGAGAGGGAGAGAGAGAGAGAGAGAGAGAGAGAGAGAGAGTATTTAGAGTATGTAGAGTATTCAGATTATTTAGAGTATTTAGACAGAGCGCGCAATGCTATCAAGATTCTGTTACTGATAGGTACCTAGGTACTTGAGTAAAACCAAAACCCCAGAGCACGAGCCCCCGCCGCATGTTTGTCGTGTACCTGGACGAGAACTGGGCCAGCCTGCAAGAAATGCGCGCCACATCTTGACAAGATCCCTGCGAATAAGCAAAGCTCTCTCTGCCTGGCAACCTGGTTTGTCTGGGCTGTTTTCTCTCTTTTTTTTTTCTCTTTTTTTCTTCATGCGTCTTGACCGTGGAGGCTTGGGGGCTTTTTCCGCGAGTTATCCCCCAATACGGCTACCACCGCTGTATGTACAAAAAAACATGAGTCGTCCCATTTTGGACTATGCCGTGTCCGCCAACCTCGAGCTATGGTGGCTTTCTTGTGCGTTTGTGCAGGTTTGATCTTGATTTTCTTTTTTTTCCCCTTGCTTTCTCGTCAAGTCGTTTATACGCAGTTAAATGTAAATACTGCTCGTATTCACGACGGCAGAGTTTGGTGCTAGGACAAGCCAGGTGGGCGGGTTGTCGTGGCTTCTGGCTTCAGTGGCAGGCAGAGCTCCTGGTCCCTTCAGGCCTCAGCGGTCCCCTTTGGGCGATTTGCTGTTTTACAGGTGGCTCCTCTCTGAGCTCTCTGAGCTCTCGCAGCTCCGTTTACCAGGGTAGGTTGGCCATGTACCTTGCACCACACCCTGGATACGTGTCAACCTGTGTACCTTGCTATCAACCCCAAGCCACCTGGCCTCCTCCTTGTCCTCCATCACCAAATCTCTCTTCTCGTAATAACCTCTCCTCCTCCTCCACCACCTCCTCCTCCTCTTCCTGCCCCCCCCCAATAAATCATCCGCCATCGTGGCGTCAAAAGTCCTTCTTCTCGCAGCATCACTTTTTTCTGTAAATTACTTTGCTGCTGCCACCTCTTCTTAACGCTTTATACTTGTTTTATTTTATTCTTCTCTTATTCTTCTCTCCCCCTAACAGCCCCCCATCCCTCCTCCACAACCACATACGCCGCCCCCTGGTGCGCCCCCGGCCGTCTCGCTTCCTTGAGCAACACCACGCGCTCAATCAATCGTCATCCTAAGCCCAAAGAAAACGTACCGACTACCAGCGCCTCTACCATCATCGAAAGCCATCGTCTGAGCCATCTTGTCGCCTGGGGTCTGGCCCGTGGAAGCTTGAGCCTCGCTCGTCCCGTCTTTTTTTCTTCACCTTGAGCGGGCAAAGAATAATAATCTGGACACACCATTCTTTCTCTACGCCTCTCCTCACCTCTTCACGCCGACCGCGACGACACCTCGCCAATCCCCGTCGTCGAATGAACAGGTTCCATTGACCAAGTAATTCAATAATGTCTGCCCCCAGACCCGATCACCTGGGCTTGGGCTACTCGTCGCATCCTGGTGCTACTCAGGGCCGCTCCGGCTCACCCTCCTCCAACAACAACTCCCCCATCGACACCTCCGCCTCCTCAACCCGCTCACACTTTGCCCTCTCCTCTGGCTTGAACTCTACCGCCATCATGGCCGCCAACTCACGCTCTGGCGCCGGCTCCCCATCCCACGAACTAGGTGCCTCTAGCAGACTCTATTCTAAACGGTAAGCTTCTCCTCTTCTCTACACCTTCACGCCCCGTCCTTCCCAGACACTAAAAGAGCCGCTTCGTGTCATGTGCACTCGTGGCTGCCAGCTCGACCCCTCCATGCCCTAATCACCTACTAATCCGGCACCAACTCTCCAGCGCTCGCGAAATTCAAGCACAAGAAGGCATCTCAAGCATGCCCCCTCTATATCCTTGGGGCGGTCCTCCCACTAGCGGCAACTCGACGCCTCTGCGAGAAAATATCCCTGAATCGCCCACCGACGGTTTTCCAGACTTTGGCCAGCTTCCAACTCCTGACAGCCTGCCTCAGACTCGCCGCGGCCGAGCTGGCACTCTGCCCTCTAGACTCACCACCCCAAGTGGCCTTGGCGCTCCTGGCCTCCTCGGTGTTCCAAACCTGCTTTCTGCCAAGTCTGCTCGTGCTACCCCGTCACAGAGCCCTTTCAACAAGTCACCCTCTCCCAGCTTCGATCATCCCGAAAACGGTTCCGGCGCCTCTGCCCTGCTATCCCGCCTACGCGCCGGTTCGCTGCCCCAGCGAGCCAACTTCTCCGCCGCTCCCGGTACTGCACCCTCTCCATTTGGGCCCTCCATTTTCAGCAGCTGGAATCCCTCCACTGGTGGCCGTGAGCGTGCTTCTACTCTCGCCAGCATTGCCAGCGTCGGCTCCAACGGCCTCAGCTCTCCTTCTCAATCCCAGTTCTCTCGAGAGGGCGGCGAGTCCTCCGACGCCCACATGCGTACCCTCGACTACCTGGGTCTCGCCGAGACTCCTCAACCCCAAATTGCCACCCCGTTCTATGACTATAGCAACAGACAAAACAGCCGCTTCCGCTCTTACTCCGTCAACAACAAGGAGCAGTACGGTCGCGAGGAAGAGGTATACGAGGTTGAGGGTGTGCCCATCGACAGTCGCTACGTTGCAGTTCTACAGAACCAACTAGCCGCTACCAATGCTGCTATCCACAACCACAACCTCGCTGTTCAGGCCTTTGCGAGCCAGGCCTCCAACCGACCTCGAGCTCAGACGGCCAGCGTCCTCGATGCTCCCCAGAGCCGCCTTATGCAGATCCACATGAATGGTGTCAGTCCCGCTAACAACCTCAACGCTGCCGAACGACGCCTCCAGGAGGATAGCGCCTATGATGAGCTTCCCCAGGCTGTCGCAGGCCTCAATCTTGGGCGATCCAACAGCCGCAACGCCGGAATGCTTGGCCCTGACGAGCAGGGCCTCGACGGTCCCACCAGTGCTCTCTGGCTCGGCGGCGTGCCTACATCGACCACCACCTCGACCCTCAATGAAATGTTCAAGTCCCATGGTCCGATCCTTTCCGCTCGTGTTCTCACTCACAAGAACTGTGGCTTCGTCAACTTTGAGCGTGTCGAGAGCGCCATCTCTGCCAAGGCTAGCATGAATGGAAAGGAAATCTTCCCCGGCGCCGGCCCTATTCGCATTAACTTTGCCAAGCCCCCTTCTGCCTCCAACACCCCCGGTCATGACGGCGCCTTCCCTTCCCCCAGTCCCGATCCGTTTTCCAAGGGTGAGGTTGCTCAAACTGATGCCATTAGTGACGCTCCTGTTTCCTCGGCTACCCCCACGGTCCCTCCTCTACCCGACATGATGACCGATATGCTCGATATTATCTCTCAATTCGGTGCCTCTGATGCGGACACTCCTCAAATCTCTCGCTCCATCCAGTCCGCCATTCAGTTTACCGCATTTGTCAATGTGATACCCACTGTTCGCGAGTCCACGCACACCCGCGTCCACGATGCGCCCAAGCTGCGTGACATTCGCAAGCGCGTTGACAACCAACTCCTATCCCAGGCTGAAATTGAGAACATTGCCGTCGACATGCTCCCTGAGATTGCCGAGCTCTCTTCCGACTATCTCGGCAACACTGTGGTTCAAAAGCTCTTTGACAACTGCTCGGACCAGTTCCGCGATGCCATGCTCGCCGAGATTGCCCCTCATATGGCTGAAATTGGTGTCCACAAGAATGGCACTTGGGCAGCTCAGAAGATCATCGATGTCTGCAAGACCCCGGCTCAAATGGACATCGTTGTCGACTATCTTCGTCCCTATACCGTCCAGCTCTTCCTCGACCAGTACGGCAACTATGTTCTTCAAGGCTGCCTCAAGTACGGCGCTCCCTTCAACAACTTCATCTTTGAGACCATGCTCAGCCGCATGTGGGAGATTTCTCAGGGTCGCTATGGCGCTCGTGCCATGCGCGCCTGCTTGGAGAGCCATCATTCCACCAAGGAGCAGCAAAGGATGCTCGCCGCCGCTATCGCTCTGCACAGCGTCCAGCTTGCCACCAATGCCAACGGTGCCCTTCTCCTCACCTGGTTCCTCGACACGTGCACATTTCCTCTACGCCGCACCGTGCTCGCGCCCCGTCTCGTCCCTCACCTCGTTCACCTGTGCACTCACAAGGTTGCGTACCTAACCGTTCTCAAGGTTATCAATCAAAAGGCTGAGCCAGCGGCTCGCGACACCATCCTGCAGGCTCTCTTCTTCACTCCCAACGACCGCATCCTCGAGGCCATCCTTAATGACCAGTCTTGTGGAGCTACTCTCATCTTCAAAGTGCTTACGACGCCCTTTTTTGATGAAACGATTCGCTCGCAAGTTGTTGAGAATGTCAAGAGTGTCCTGCTCAAGATTGGCGCTCAGCCGAACCAGGGATACAAGAGACTGATGGATGAAGTTGGGCTTTCGACCCGCACCAGCAGCGGCACTCCCAGTCGCGAAACCTCTGCTCCTGCCGAACAGCGCCGACCTGTTTCGAGACACGCCAACGGAGGTGGTAACCAGCAATCACAGCAGCAGCACGCTGGCAAGCCTTTCTATAATGGCAACTCTGCCGCGCACAACCCTGGATTTGACACGAATTACAATGGCCAGAGAGCTGATGGCGGTGACCCCAACATGGGAGCTTACCAGCAGCAGTACAACCAGAATATGATGTATAGCCCCCCAAACGGGCCCCTGCCTCCGGGTATGGGCATGGCCCCTATGCAATATCAACAGCCCATAATGAACAGAGGCGCTCCTCAGGGCAACTACAACTATCCCCCGATGCAGGCTTCATATGGCGGATTCGTCCCGGGCCAGCCAGGTGCTGACCATTTCCGCCAGCAGAACATGGTCCAGCCCAACTCTATGCCAATGCAGGGCCAGGGCCAGTATGGCCCTCCTGGTTTTGGTATGGGCATGGGTGGCTACGGATATGGAGGCGTGCCCGGTGCCCAGGGTATGGGCTATGTACAGCAAGACCAGGGGAATGGTCGACGTGGAAGAGTAAGTTTTGTGGGCACAATGATGCAGTGCAGTGCTAACAGTTCGCAGCGCTAGTTAGAAAAGGATTGAAAATGAATCGTCGGGCAGAGGGTCACCGACCCTCGACCTACCTCTTGCCCATGATGATCAACGCATGCCATAGCCGAGCGAGCCGGCCATGATGGAGTTTTGGGAGTTTGTATACTTTTTGTCTTGTTCTCTTCTCTTCGGCAAGAACTCTTTTTGCCTTTCTTGGCAGGCGCAGCTCCCTGATGTGCAGGGGCAGGCTCTTGGCATCAGCTTTCAGCTGCGCGTCAGTGTAAAGTGCTGTAGCTACGCAACGACGCTCCCCTGTTTAGCTGTCTTTACATTTCGCCTTTTGTTATCCTTTCTGCGTTGGTCGATTTCCCGTTTCTACGATTAAACGCCCACCACACACCCGAATCAGTTTCCTCGATCTGGAGATGCAGACAGGTCCAAGAAAGTGGGCTATTTCATTGCGCAATTCCAGCGGATGAAGAGACCAATAAACGATGCGGCAGCATGTTGATCAAGGTGCAGGCTACAGAAAAGTTGTTGGTTGCATGTCTTGTTTTGCGATTTCTTTCGAGGTCGACATGTCGTGTCGGCTTGTATTGTGGTGTACTTTACCAGATTTCCAGCTTGAAAAGATTTGGTTTCTTGTGAAGGAAGAAGACTTGTTTTTCTCTCTTCTTATTATCATTACATTACCGACGTGTCATTAGTATGATTGCTACTTTTTTTTGCTTATATTGATATTGTTTAACACAGATCGGAAAAATAAAGCCGAAAATACTCTCAAGCTTGCTTCCATATTCCTTCCTGTTTCTGTTTCCTTATTGGCTTTGCGGGATTATAAATTGCGAAGTTGCACCCAAATTGACGAGTGTGAAGGAAGGAGGAACAAGGAGTGGGTGTGTCTGGGTGTGTGGCGGGGATAAGGGGTCAAGAAGGAGAGGAGAGGACGAGTTGTTGCATATCACGATGTAGTTGGTACTAAAAAAAGGGATTCAAACTCAAACTATATTTTGGAACGACATTTCACATCAAGGTCGATATCAAGACAATGAGCATTTACTCGATGAGTTCAGCCGTGTACCACCTTTCTATACCATTCAACTTTCACTCTTACAACAATGTTCAACGTTTCAACTTTTAGTCATGACCTCTTCTAGAAAAGAAAGGAAAACATCAATTCTTCTCCTTTTCAGGTGTCTGTCTGCGCGGATAATGCGAATTACATGTGATACGAAAAAACTGAAAAAAGAGGTTGTTGGAATAAAAGAGACACACACTCACACACACTACACAAGAGGGTAAACAAAATGTACATCTTTGCCGTCTTCGCTCTTATTCCCATCCTTTCCTTGATTCTTTCCTACTTTAAAAAAACGCCATCTTGTGTTTTTTTGCTGTTTACACACAAAGAGAAGAATATTCACGTTCCTCTCTTCTTTCTCTTCTTCTTCTTCTTCTTCTTCCATGACAAATAAACAGAAATAACCAGAACGTCAAAAAAAACCAGAGGATTAAAAAGCAAAGAGGGAAAAGAGACTTGGCGAGTATGTTTAAGTAATCTGATTGTGGTTGGCGTGTCTCTCTTTCTTGCCCTTTCGCTTTAGCGCCTGATAATGAAAAAATGAAGATGAAAAAAAAAGATGGCTCGATAATAAAAAACGAGTACAAATGAACAATGGAGCGAGTTGTTGCAGAGATCAACACACAAAGCCAGGGGTGCAACTCGCCGTCTAGTCGAGGTCCATGTTGCCCTCCACTGTAAGCGGCGGCGTGGGCTCCGACAACATCGCCATGGTTGTCATGGCCATGGCCGTGTCCTCTTCCTCTTTGGGCGCAATCGGGCTGCTGCTGCGAGGCGCCATGGCATGGTGATGATCTGCCGGGGGCGGGGGCGGCGTCGCCGCCGCAGTGGGATCGGGCGTTGGCATGCTCGATATATGCCGTGGTGGCGCCGGTTTGGTATCACCGAGGACTTGCCGTATGCGGCTGCTCATAGCATCCATCTGGGCGAGCATGGCGCGCAGGCTGAGCTTGTCGCTGTCGGTGAGCTGGCCGAGGGCAAAGTTATCGGCGTTGCCGCGCGCCATGAGGTGGAGTACGTTTTCGTCGGCGCTCGACAGCAGCGCCGACGTCAGCTGGTCGATGCCGTCCGACGGCCGCTGCCTGAGCCCGATAAGGTTGAGCGACGCCTGCATCTCGTCGACGGTGCGGCCCAGCGTCGATCCCAGCAGCGGGCCCGGGGAGTTGTCACCCTGTTGTGGCGCTGGGGACGGGTAGGGCACCCATTTCTGCTCGTGCTGGCGCGCACCGTAGCCTGCACCTTGTTTGTGGAGCCTGCAGTTCATGGGTTAGCTAGAATCTCGACGAATGTACGTTCGAGGGGGAGACACGTACTGCTCAATAAAGTCGAGAATGACGCCGTTGGCAGACAGCTTGTAGGTGCGGCCGAAAGAGAGGGGATCGGGCCAGCCCGCATCCTTGAGCAGCTCCGGCTCGTCGCTCCAATCAATCTCAATGTGGCCGTTGTTCTTGATGCCTCTGGTAAAGATGGGGGTGATGGGCTGTGCGTTCTTGACCTTGCGAAACTTGTGGGCTGGCGCGAGTCGAGGCGCATCGGCCAGGACGTCGTCCACGTGAGTCGGGCACCGCCATGTCTTGAGGACGGGAGGCACAGCCAAGGGGGGGTCCAGGCAGTCGAGATGCCAATAAAACGGGCAGACGCTGCAAGGGATAATGGCTCTCACATCGTTGGATGGCGTTTGGCACGCGTGACACAGCACCGGCTGGTTCTCGTCTCGCTGCTTGAACAGATCGGGCATCTCATCGTAGCCCGTCCTTCTCCTGTAGTGGTGGCGAGGCCTGCGTCAGTCGTTGATCCGCGTACCCCTTGCATTTGCTCGCAGCCCAAGGCGTGCAAGTGTAGCCTTGGGCGTGCATAGACGATCAGAAAAAAACTTACTTGGCTGTTTTGCTCGCCACCTCTTCATAGTCACCGTCGGGCCCAGCCTTGACGCCCTCAAAGCGGTTTTGAATGCGCTTGGGCAGGCTAAAGGCACGAGGTATGCTCTTCTCCAGGTTGTTCAGGGCCGAAGCAAAGGCGCCCTTGTGTATGGGGACACGCGAGGGAAATCGGCGCACAATGCATTCGTTGCAGTACCAATCGTCGGGCAGGTCCTCTGACTGGGCAAGGTTAACACACTCAAAGTGGAACGACCTAGGGCAGCCGTCGCAGCAAAGCACATCGCCCGCGTTGCCACAGGCTGAGCAGAACTCATCATTGTCCGTCGCCTAGGTTGGATAAAGGTTAGCATAAAGATCTTTCTGACTGTAATTCATGGCCTTTTTGGATTTTGCAGCCCTCGCCGATTTTGCTTGCGAAGGGCCGAAGTGCCCGGACATGTGCTCCTCCTCGGGTACCTGCGACCAAAGTGACGCGCAGAAGCCGCTAGCATCCGTGAGGGCCGTAATCGCCGCATCCTTGCTTGCGCCGGTCGGCGAAAAAAATCAGTGCGCAATATCTGAGCAATGGCGCACGTCATTCTACTTGGAATTCCCGCCTCCAGCCGGCGATGCTCTGCAGCTTGCTCGTGTGACAAGAAAAAGAAACTTGCGTAATACATACCGGATCCTTGGGCGTGCCAGCTCTGAATGAAGACTGGCTTTCGCTCGCCAGTCTCGGGAGTCCTCCCGCAGGCCCGCCGCTCTTTTTGACCGGCCTATTAGAAACAGTTAGCAGTGCAATCTGTGAGACAAGGTTAAGAGTGAAATGAGGCCATCGTCCTGTAGGACCAGCATGCGGGGCAAGGTGAAAATTTCGCCTCGAGGGAATATAGCAGGACGCGATCCAACAAGGCGCAGCGACGAAAGATGAAGATTCAGCCGGGCTTCATGATTCAAAGCTGCCGCCAAATTTGATACAGTGAGTATGTATTTCCGAGGTAAACTTACGAAGACTTGACGCGCAGGCCTTTAGGTCGCTTCGCCTGGCGCTGAGCCGTCGGCGTGACGGCGCGGGATCCTCCTACCGTCGAGGTTTCGTCACCAGTGAGTGACAAGGGAATCGGCGACACAGTTTCGTCGAGCTGGTCGTTGGGGCGCTTCTTGGCGGAGCGCGTGGTCCGGGTCGTGGGCGGCGGGTTGGCGAGGGAGCGGCGAGACCTTGTCGTCTTGCTGACGGGCGTGGTATCGCGCTGCTGGCTAGAGCCGCGCACCGCGCTCTCCGCGGCTGTGTAGTTGTTGGTGACGTGCTGAGCGTCGCGACGCCTCGTCCAGACGGCATCAAGGTCCTCATCGGACCCGTCGCGCTGGACGGCGGCTTGGTTCTGTTGCATGGGTGCATCAGAGTCCGCCACAGGTGCCCGTGACTTGGTCTTGGCCTTGGGCGGATGAGAAGACGAATTCGAGCAAGCGGCCAGCCGACCGGGCATGCTCGCCTGGCGCGACCTGGATGAGTGGATGTGGGCGGGAGGTGAGGCGGGAGGAGAGTTTGGGTCAGATGAGGCGGTGATGGATTCAAACGGCTGGAGAGCAGCGATGGTGGAGGGCCTTGGTCGCGCAATGTTGACTGGTCGCAACGAGAATTGATCGCGGCCGCTGGTGGCTGTGATTGTGCTGGAAGTGAGCTTGGTTTGAGCTTGCTTCGGTTTGCTGAGCTTTTGGGACCGGGGCTGGCTGGTGCTGGTGCTGGTGCTGGTGCTGGTGCTGGTGCTGGCTCCAGTCGCGGTTCCAGTTGCCGTTCCAGAAGTGGCCCCCCTATTGCCACCACCACCACCAGTCGCACCAATAGTGGCTGCGCCAACTTTGTTGCGCATTTCAGGTGACGGCAGCGTCATGGCTGACGATAGTGACGAGTCGCTGGATCCCGAATTACGTCTTCGGCGTCTGCGCAATGGCGTGTCTGCGTCTCCGTCTGTCGTTGCCGTTGCCGTTGCCGTTGCCGTTGCCGTGGTTGTGGTTGTGGTTGTAGCAGCTGCCGCGCTTTGCTGACCGTGACTGCGCTCTCCCTCGTCTTCATCGCCGAGCCCCAGCCTCCTGCTTGTGCTGCTGCCAAAAGATGCGTGTGACGTTTTCGGCTTCTTGGCAGCTCGTCTCTCACCCTCATCCGCCGCAGCATCGACGACTGGTGACTGCAGCTCCTCCGGCTCCTCGATTTCCTCCTCGTCCTCGCTGTCTCCCACCAGCTCACCGTGATGCGCATCCGTGGGCTTCCTCGCCTTTTGCGCTTCGATGCGGCGATTTGTTGTTGCGGTAGAGGGCGGTGCAAAGTAGTAGCAGTCGCCGTTGTCTGTCCTTCCCTGGCGCTTCTTCTCCCCAATGTGCTTGGAGAATTCATCCAGCGTGTCGTCATCTGCAGTTTGCTGTAAAACGTCCGTCACCATCGAGTCAAACTCGGGATCTTCAGACTTTTCATCGTACAGGGTCCTGAGAGCCCATGCCGTAGGATAGAGCTTGAGGCCTGTTTCGTCTGCGCGTCAATAAATTTTGCTCGTAAAAAAAAGTACCGTGAAATTTTTCATCCATTCCGTAAGACATCATCTCACAGCTTGGGGGGCGGGCCGCTTTAATGTTTTGCTTACCTGGCGAGAGCGCTGGGGCCGCCTGGCCCCCCTCGGCGTCTTGAATCTCCTGAGTCTTGGACGAAGGCGCTTGGGACCGTCTGGTAGACTTCTTGCGCCGATTTCCGCCGGGATTGTAGTCGTCGTCGTCGTCATCATTTTTCTTGGAGGCTCCCTTGGCAGGTAGCGACCGACGAGACGAAACAGCCGTCGGGTGGCTTCCCGGCGAAGCCGCGCGTTTTGTGCCCGCCACGACACTGCCCGACAAGGCAGTCGCCATGCTTTTATCGCCGTTGCTCTCGGTGCCGCTGCTGGCGCCATTTCTATCCTTGGACGCGCCTCCTGTCCTGAGTATCACCCGGCGCACGCCGTGCGCGCTGCCAGTGCCGTTGGCATTGCCGTTCTCCAACTTCTTGGGCTTGGGCGGCACTCCGAGCGGCGCCATGCCCTCGAGCACGCCCGAACGCATCAGTCCAGCCTCCTCGTAGCTAGCCCTGTTCTGAATAGAGGGCTCCAGCCATCGCTGCATAAATGATCGCGATGTGTCGTTGCCGGAACTCCTCGAGACTTCGAGTGGCGAGCTCGCCCCCAGGGTCGCGACGCCCTGGTGCGCAGGACTGGAGAAGCGCGAGCGCGTGGCTCTCGTGCTCGACGACATTTTTCAACGTCTGTGCAGCTTTCCCTTTTGCTTTCCTCCGTGACTCCGCACTCAACAGTGTTGGGCTTGACCCTGATTGCGCTCTGCACCTTTGGGCCGCCGGTGGCTCAGGTGATGGGAGCGAAAATGCGGCAAGCTTCACTTGCTATACCAGCTAGGAGGAAAGGCTATCTCAGCAAAGGTCAGTCAAGGAGCTCAGCGCAGGAATGAAAGCGTGACATACTGATTTTCCAAAGTAGAGCAAGAGCACCCAAGGGTTGGGTCGCGCTTTCGAGGTTGTTTGACGCGGTTTATTTGAAACCTCAAAAGCCAGAAAAAGAAGGTTGAAGTTGTCAAGTCGCAAGGGGTGGCAACGCGCGACCGGGCCGGATGCTCCATTTGACTTGAAGTACTGTACGTTGGCAGTTGGTAGGCAGGCAGGTACCTTGGCTTTCAAATTTAGCGCCCGCTCGACCGCTGGAGAACAGGCACTGCAGTTGAAGACATCAGGTACCTAAGGTACCCAGGTAGGCCCTTCCAGGCCCTGCCTTCAGCCACAACCCGCCTAAAACAAAGCCCAGATTTTCTATTTTACAGCGCTGATACTGCCTAAGCCTGCGTATTCTAGCAGGTTATTGCATCCACTACCTACGTACTCCGTAGGTAGGTACTAAGGTATTATGGCTTATAGCGCCCGACGCGAACCACTTGGCACCACTATGTCGATGCCTGTGTCCGTAGGTAGGCTGTAGGCCGTTACCTTTTAGGTAGTACCTGGCTGTAGGCTGTTCCATCCCGACCAGGCCCGCACCGCCTCACTTGGCAAACCGGCATTCTCTCTTTGATATATCCAAGGATTTCAATAGATGAAGAATCAACTCCCGTCAGCATACCCTCTCTCGTCTCCGAGAAAATTATTATTACAGAAAAGAGCTCAGGCCATCACATAACCCCAAGACGCCCCCGCCGGATACACACTCGTACACGCCCACGACCACAGGCGTATGTATGTCTGCAGTCAAAGCCACGACAATGCAAAATCCACCTCCACGCAAGGGGGGGTGTGGTGCCATGTGTTGTGTGTCTCCCACGAGTTTCCCTCTCCCCGTCACATCACATTACCGTGCTCGAAATACTTCCGCTGCTCTTCATGATCCCCGTCCATCTTGCATGCTTATCATTACTCTGTCACACCCCAGCACCACCTCAGCCGGTAGTGCCTACGACCGTGACTGACTGAGGTACACAGCATCCGTTCAACCAAGTCAGCCAACCATGCAGCAACAGTCGGTCACAGCTTACCCAACAAAGGCCAAAAAAATACTATCAAAACATCTACTTTACCGAACGCGCGATCCTCTTCAGCCTGGCAATCGTACTGCTGCCTGGCCCCGGCATCTGCCTTGACGGAATGAATGCCTGTATTTCTGGCTTCATGTCGCTACAATATCGCGCAGCACATTTGCCACTCACGCCGTCTCACTCAACCACGGCAGCTGGCCGACCATACACGTCACAGCCTTCAGGGGTAAGCACACCACCAACAAACACTTGACCATCATCACGACATGCCAGTCTTTGCCATCTTGTGCTGCCTTGACCCATCCAAATCAATGTATTTTTGTATCTATGTGTACGCAAAACAACGGCGTCATCGACGCAGTCCAGTCTTTTCGAGTCGACGAAACAAGCCTTTCAACTCTCCCTGTCCGCTGTTTCGCTATGCGTCACCTCGCGCGCAGCAATGGCGTGCGTACACTTCTGCACCGCTCCTACAGCAAGCTGCGCCCAACGACGGCGGACCAAATAAAGTAGGTGTTTGCCTAGGCAAGTATTCGGCAGCACAACACACACAAAGCTTCATACCAAAGAGTTGGACGAGGCTATGCCGTCTTTAACTTGGTCATTGGGCTTACTCGCTGTCAGACTCCTCGTCGTCAGACTCGCTCTTCTTGGCAGTCTTCTTCTTCTTGCTCTTGCTCTTCTTCTTGCCCGTGTTGCGGGCCAGGGGCTGCTCAAGAATCTTGAGAATCTCGGTATCCGTAATCTTCTTGTCAGACTGCACCTTGCTGAGGTCAAGAACACTAGGGCCACCAAGCTTAGTGATGCCGTTTTTGGTGATGGCTGCACCGACGAGTTAGTTTGCATCTGCATCGCATCTTGCTTCATCGAGGGCTACTACGTACCAATTGTAGTCAGCAGTCTGGCGACGGGAGAGCCATCCTTGTCACCAACAATCTCGTACTGGCGGAAAACGTTGCCACGAACGCATTCGACGACACCAGACTTGGCGTCGCGCTCATCATCGAGCTGCCTCAAGCTGAACGGGAAGGTACCAAACTTCTTCTGAACCTCGGAGAGGATCTTGCGCGAGGTAGGGCGCTTCAGGCCGTACGTGTTGGTGGTGCGGCGGTGGAGGGTAGTACGGCCATCGAGCGTCTTGCACTTGCCCGAGCCCAGACTGACACCCATCTCGACACCCCATACTTCACCAACCTCGGGAATGCCATCACCCTTGGCACCCTCGGTGGGCGCAAGGACAATCTTTTTGGTGCCCTCGATTTCGTTGCGGTCAAACAGCCACGAAGTGGTGCTCTCGACGAGGTGGCACTCGTAGGCCTCGCAGACCTTCTCCAGCAGGGAGGTGATCTGGCTCTGGGAAGGGGCCTTCTTTGAGGCAGCCTTTGCCTTTTCCTCGTCGGTACCCTGTGCCAGGAGACCGGGAGGAACCATCAAGCGCAGGAGAAGCTCATTGGCGTAGTAGTTGGCGAGGAGCAGGTCAGCAGAGCGACCAGTGATGGTCTCGCCATTCTTGCCAGCGAGTACGGTATCGCAGACAATGGTACCGAATCCATCAATCTGGGCACCGAGCTGGATCTTGATGGGCTCACCAGGCTGGATCTCAGTGGCAGCCTCCGTCTCGTCCGAGGTTAGAGGAGTGTAGGGGGTGACATATGAAGCGGGAGAGATAGTGGTGGGGTTGGAAAAGCCTGAGTGCACATACTGTCAGTGATGGAGCAGGTTCATTTGCGCAACTGTTGACCACCTACCCTTGGTGATCTTCTTTCCGCGGTAGACCTTGGCGACCTCCTCCTCGATGAGCTTGTCGCCCTTCTGGCAGATTTCGACAATCTTTGCTCCGGGGACGCAGAGCTCGGCGACCAAGGCGAGCACCTTTTCGGAGATCTGACCAGCCGTCTTATACTTGGTCAAAGTATCGGGGTTGTTGAGGGTGTAATCTGGAGTCAATGTCAGCGTCGTTAAGGGACGTGGATCGCAACTGTAGCAGGTCGTGTGCGCGCTTTTGATGCTGCCATGGGCAGCAGCGCAACAAGCTCTCAACGGCGACACACTTTTGGCGGGGTAATCTCAGGCCACCACAAGAGATGAGGGAGGGGCAGCGCAAGCTGGTGTTCTCAGCGGCTACGTGGTTTATATGAGGGAAAGACATGTGTGAGTGTGCATGGCAGTGGTGACTTACCGATCTCCTTCTCTTCGGACATGATGGGCAGCTTTTTGAATGGGAGATTCTTGGTTTGGTGTAGCAGTGGGAAGAGGGCAAGCTTGGTGAAAAACAATGACTGGCTGCGACAAAAATGGAGAGTGGATGAGGGCGAGCTCTGCACCGAAAATTTGGTGTAAATGACTGACGTGTGGGTGAGGAAAGAGGGGCGCAGAGGCCTAAAAACAGGATGCCAACCAGGACCAATCTGGCTGCTGCAGCCAATGCGGGCCCCGATGCACTTGCACTGTCAGGCTTGCATCCCTCTCTGCCAGAGCTGTCTAGGTATCTAGCACAAGTGATTCACTGGCATTAATTGTTCCCAAGTGAATTATAGCATAACGCACTTGTATACCTGATACCTGCCTAGTGTAGCTAGCTTCTGATGTCACTGGTGTTGTGTGATCATTGGCGGGCTCTACATGCCTACCTGCCGCCCTTATCGATAGCAGACACCTCGCAGCTGGGACCAGCCGACAGTGACTGGCTACCCTGCAGAACCTGTTCAGAAGGGCATTTTTACGCGACAGACTTCTTTTTCTGATTAGAAACGTCACTCGAGACACTTGGTAAGTTATATATTTTGGAATCCATGTTCTTTGAAACCCGGCTCTCGTGTTCGTTGTTTGCTTACTACCCCGTCTCTCTGGCCAGCTGATGCTCAATCTTGATATACCCACGCCTTCACGACTTATCATTTAGCACTCACCTAAATCATAAAAATCAGCGATACGTCAAAATCCCTCCGCATGCACCAACTCACAGGTCATTCAAGCCAATACCAAGCATACTTATATACAACTATAGCCGTCGGCCAACTCGCATATTACGATTCGGCGCGTAGATTACATTGACCGGCACATCTTCGGCAATATATGGGACACAATTGGGCGTGCGGTACTTTTACTTTTATCCGCACGTGGTGTGCGAGACGTCACATGTACATGTACAAGCTACTTTTGGCCGCAGTCTACTCTGAGCCACCCACCCTATTCCAGCCACACCAGCCACACCAGCAATAGGAGCCTCCTGTTCGTCGCGGCAAAGACTCAAGGCGCCCCGGAGCCTTTTCCAAACCACGCCCATTTACGACCACCGGTGTCGCGCCCATCGCCCACCAACCGCGCCTCGCCCTCCCGCTCCCCTGATTCGTATTTTCATCAATCGCCCATTTATCCCTGCGCCCCCCCGTCATCGTCTCCCTCCCCGCGCCGTCGCATTTGCTGCGGCGCCCTCGTCCCTCGCACTGCCCTGCGCGCGCGCCGGTGCTACGTGACCATGGCTGCCACCCAGCCCTCCACGTCGTCGGCCTCGGCCGCGGGCTCTGGCCATGTGACTCCTACCGCCGTCGCCGGAAGCGCATCCGAGAACAATGGCAACTCCCGGGCCTCTGCCGAAAGTTCGCCTGCGGCGGCCCCCGAGTCCATTGAGCGGACAAAAGACTCCTTCACCAAGCTAATGGTGGAGCGCTTCACGTCCCGCGACGCCGTCGCTGCAGCCGCCCTCTCGGACCAGCTCAACCACACGCGCATATCCACGAGCTACCAGCGACAAAAGATTAGCGAGTACCGTCATATTCGAACAGACTACCAGCCCGTATTCACCCCCGGCAGACTATACGGCGAAGGCTATAGGGGCTACGCCAATGGCTTTACTGAGAATCACGCCCCAGCCCGCATCGTCTACCCCAGTCAAAAGATCCGCCCCGGTCGCCGAACGACGCCTGCTCTTAAATACCCGCGCAAGGATATGCTCAAACAGGCAGAGCTACACGAGGAGCTGGTCCCTGTCCGCATTGAGGTTGAATGGGACAAGTTCAAGCTGCGCGATACCTTTACCTGGAACCTTCACGACCGCATACTACACGTCGAGCTCTTCGCAGCCCAACTTGTCGAAGATATCGGCTTGAAACCTCCTGCTGCACAGCCTGTGTTCGAACAGATTGTCGTTCAAATGCGCGAACAGCTCAACGACTTTTATCCCTTTGTCTTCTCGGAAGAAGACGCGCTCGACCCTGAGCTACCCTACTCTGCATATAAGAACGATGAGATGAGGATACTTGTCAAACTCAACATCACAATTGGCCCGCACACGCTCGTCGATCAGTTTGAATGGGAAATAAATAACCCTTCCAACTCGCCCGAAGAGTTTGCCGCCAATATGGCTCGCGACCTCTCCCTCTCCGGCGAGTTTACCACAGCCATTGCGCACTGCATTCGCGAGCAGTCGCAACTGTTCACAAAGAGCCTGTACAGCGTCGGCCATCCCTTTGACGGCCGCCCGATCGAAGACTCGGATCTCGTGTCGGCGTTCCTGCAGACGCCCATCCCCACCGTCTTCCGACCGCAGCAGCAGGCCAAGGAGTACGCGCCCTACATGTACGAGATGAGCGATGCCGATCTGGACCGCAACGAAACCATCTTCTCCCGCGAGCAGCGTCGCCAGAAGCGATCGATCAACCGCCGTGGAGGACCCCAGCTGCCCGACCTGCGCGAGCGGCAACGCACCATCCGCACCCTCATGGTCTCGTCTGTGCTGCCTGGCGCCGCAGGGAATCTTGAGGAGACGGGCCTGTTCAAGCGTGCCGCCGGCACCCGCAAGCGACCGAACCGCGAGGGTGATATTTCTGACTCGGAGGATAGTGAGGACTCGGCGCCGGAGTCGCCCGCGCCGTCACAGTTTGCCGGCACGGCCAGAACGCGCGGGATGCGCGGCGCGGCGTCGGTGGCCCAGCACCGCATGTCGAACCTCGGACGCTCTGAAACACCCGACGCCCTGCATCACGAGACGAGGACGTCGCGTCGCTTCCGCGAGGAGACGGAAGATCCCGGGCGTCTGGTCGTCACGCTCAAGATTAACAAAGACAAGCTGCGGCGGCTGCTGCGTGGCGAGTACCGCTTCAGCAACACACCCTCCCAACCCCCGACTCCTTCGCAAGGGGCCACTCCAAAGGTTCTCGCCAAGGCGGTTCCGACCTCGACACCGTCACGCGGTATTAGCACAACCCCTGTGCCTATTCCTCACGTGGTTGGCAAGTTTCCGCCTGGACAGATTGGTCGCTTGCCGGCGCCCCCTCCTGTACCAGGGCAGCAGCATACTCCGGTAAGCCTTCCTCGGCGCCATCTCACATTCCTCCCGGAGAGATGTCTTTTGCTAACGAGCCTCGTCTGCAGCCGAATCCTCCCGATTGGCTAGTCCAAGCCCTCAAGGGCCTCGAGAAAAAGTATCCCGAAGGCGACCGATTCGAGGCCATCATGAAGTACTCGTACCTTGATCCCGTCACAGAGCTGCCCGTCCAGATTCACCCGCTGCCCGACGGCGTTAAGTACGCGTGGCTGCCGCGCATCCGCTGTCTCGACTGCACGTCTAAGCTGTATACGCCAGGTCCGGACATGACGGCGCAAAAATTCGAGACGCACCTGCGCTTCTCCAGCCACCGCGAGGCGGTCCGCACCCGTTTGATGGCCGAGGGCGGCGGCGGCGGCGGCGGCAGCGGGTCCAACTCTTCTTCGTGAGGAAGATGTCGATGAGGGAACAAGAAGGAGGGAAAAAAAGAGAAAAAGACGACATTAGTATACGCTGGAAATGAAACGAAAGAGGCCAAAGGGAAATTTATGGATGTGTATTATTTTGTGTTTCCTTTTGGGTTACTTTGCAAAGTCTCTTTCCACTAGCCGCTCTTATTTTGACAAGCAGAGAGCAAGGTGCAGGAAAGATGTTGATTCTCGGAAGGGGAAGAAAAATCAGGCAAACTCGGCGTTTGTCTTTTTTGTTTCGTTGATTCACGCTGCTCATATGCAGCTGCGTTGGCTTCAAGCCAAGAGGGCGAGTGATAAGAGGCCGTCGGCTTTCGGCGGGAGGGTTTTCATTTTCCTTGTTGCAATGACGGAGGGGTTGTTGTTCTTTTAGGTTGCGGGTGTGCGTGCGTGTGTTCGCATCTTGTTCAAGTGTGTGATCATTTCGTCCTTTTCTTCACTACTCTGCCTCCCTCTCTCGTGTTGATTCGGAGTCTTTGTTTTTCCTTTACAGGTATGTAGAGCAGAGAATTAAAAAAGGGTCCCGCTGTACAGCAGAAATACACAAATATGGCTTTCATCATGAGTTTCATCTTGCAAGATGTGACGTGGCAAATCTTTTGGGTTCCAAAACACGACAACTATCAAGCAACGACCTTTGACTTGCATGTTTACGAATTGTCGTGCACCGATTTGCGTCGGAGAACAAACACAGTGTCTTGCTTTCTAGGTAGTCTGTTGTACGGTTGTATATTACTGCCTTGCCCCCCCCATCTTGATACGGAAACCTAGTTACTACCTTGGGTAGTGATGGTGACGAAGATACAAAAGTAGCAACAACAATTTTTTTATATCAGCAATGACAATAGAAAACAGCAGGCTACTCCATGTATGAGAAAACGAACAATTATCAAAAAAGAGAAGGCAGAATAAGAACAAGAAAACCACAACACGCAAGTCCAAACCAAGTAGCACACTCCTCCACACCTCCCCACGAGTGGAAAAGATAATAGAATTCATACATCCTCCTGCCCAACCGATGAGAAGAAGTGTTTCCTCCGCTGAAGCGCGCGCGTAGCCTACAATTTTATTTCCATTTCCCCCTCCAGGCCAAAACAAAAATCAACAACCTTTTATCCAGAGATGCCTCCACTTCCCAAGAGCGCGTCGGAAGCCAAATACAAAATCCAACAAACGAGTCGGGCTGCCCTAACAAGGAAGACATCATCATAAAACCAGGAAGAATAACCGACAAAATAATAGACAAGAGGAACACTCCAGAAATCTTCTTCCACGCTCCATTCAACATGCTGCTTCCCGTTTTAATCATCCATATCCACGTCGTCGCCTCGAGATGATCGCTTAGATCGGCCCCCCCTGCGGACTCCCGCCAGGACACTCGCTTTGACGGCTGGCTTTGCCACCTGCGCTCGCCGCCCATTCTTCGTAGCCGGCTGCTCTTCCTCATCCTCTTCCTCCTGCTCATCCCCCTTCTCCCGATCGTCCTCCTGTTCTTCCTCGGCGTCGCCCGACTCCTCGCCCGACTCCTCACCCTCATCCTCGCTCTCCTCATCCGACGAGTCCTGGCCATATTTCCACTCAGCGACACCGTCCAGCATCTCGTCCTCGTCGTCCTTGTCGTCACGCTCCTTGTAGTCGGAAGTCTTGGTCACGCGGCTGCTGCGGCGACGCTCGCCGGGTTCTTCGGCTGTCGACGCGCGCTGCTTCTTTGGACGGGCCGCCTTGACCTGTTTAGCCTTTTTGGCCTTTGGCTGCTTCGAAGCCGCCTTTTCACGAATGACCGTCTTGATCTGTGTTCTTGAGCGCTTGGACGACGGCTCACTGGGGTCGTGCATTGACCTGCGCCTCTAATTTGGCTGTCAGCTTCGCGTCTTCCCCGTCTGTACTGAGGAGGTGACGTACCTTTTTGCGCTCAAATGATCGGAGTAGACCATCGAGCTTTTCATCCAGGGCCTCTGGAATGTATTGCTTCTTTGCAATCTCCTCTGCGACTTCACTAGAAGGCAGCGGCGCAAAGAGACCAGTGGCCAGTCCGACCTTGCCAGGGTACACGCGGAAGCTCCAGTTTCTCTTCTCCTGGTATTTACGAATGACGGCCTGTGCCAAGTCACTGAGGACATATAGATTTTCGCTAGCGTCGGGATTGATCGCGTCGCGCGTCTGCTTTGTTCTCTCGGCATATTTGCTGATGAGACCTAGGTTTGTCTCCGTCGCTACCGCATTGAGGTAAAAGAGAAAGTAGTTGGCAAAGTCTGCCAGGTCGTCCACACTAGCGCTGTAATCCGGGTGGTGAGCTAAGAGCGGAATGAGTCGTCCAAAGATGGCCTCCATGACCTCCTTCTTGTTCTCGGCGTAGTACAGAGCCCGTGAGCGGAGCCAAGTCTCGACGCGACTCTTGACTTCGGACACGGGCTCAAAGGCAACGAGGAAAAGCATTGTAAGAAATCGGGCCCGCAGCTTGCCGTGCGTCAGGTAGCTCTGCAGCTTCTCCATGAAACGCCGACGGACTTGCACTTCGCTATCTTGTACCAGCTCCGCGAGCTTGTTAAAGGTGACGGGGTCGAGTTGCTCGTCGTACTTTTTGATTGCGCATAGCTTGAGTATCAAAAGACCAGCGAGAAGTCGTAGCCTCTTCTTGTGATGTTGGGGGGTGTCCTTGACCTTGCAGAATTCGCCTTCATTGACCACAAACGTCTTGAGGAGTTTAAAGACCGCCTTGACCTTTGTTTCGGCATCGGCCTCGTTCTGGTTGGCAATGGCTTGGTTGGCAAGAATGCGCAGGGCCAAAGATTTGGCCTGGATTTCCTCATCCATATCAGCATCGTCCACCCATGCTGGGTCAGCTCCGGGTTTGGCATCCGTGTGCACTTGGCGGAGTATGGACTTGACTGTGAGGTCTTGAATCGCGTCGCCTTCATCCATTGTGACAGTGGGGCAGAGTCGCTCCAACTGACTGAGTGTGGCAAGCTTGTTCAGAAAATGCGGCTTTCCATACGCAATATCTTGCATTGCCTTGCGTAGCAGGTTGGTAGCAGTGACTTTACTCCTATCATCATCCTTGGCGAGCATGATGTTGATAGCAAATTTGGCCGCCTTTGGTGGTGTTCCATACATGGCATAGTTGGTAAGGGTCTGGATGAAGCTTCTGTCCAAGCTGACATCCTTGGGGTACTTCTTGGCATAGGATGAGTACGCCTTCAAGATGTCGACCAAGGAAGCGTCATTCGTCTTGTTTTCGGAAGGTGACTGCTCGATGATCTCCTTTCGAAGTTCCTCCGCGTGTGCCTTGAACAGATCGGGATTGCGTTGCGAAATGTCGTTGAGAACCAGATGGGCAACAGCGGCAAGACCGTTCTTATCGCTCTTGGAAAAGTCCATGATAGTTGCCAGGTGACTGCGGTTGAACATGAGAGAGCTGGATCGGTAGAGAAGGGGAATGAGAGTATCAAGTGCAACGGCGGCATTGCTAGATTGTAGTTTTGTGATGAGCTCGCCGATGGCTCTCCGTACAGTCTTGAAATCACTTTCTGATTCAATCGCGTATTTGACAAGTTGGTAGCTTCGGCGCTCATTGAGTTTGGCAAACTTTTGCAGATCTCCACGGACCTTGAGCCCGTCCGGGAAGAAACGTCCGATCCAGTCGATTGTCTTGGCTAGGCTGGCCTTGACCTTTTCATCGTTGGATTCAATCACACCGCCATTGTAAGCCTCGCACTGCTGAATTAGAATAGAGACACCCTTGGCGAATTGCGGCTGGCGCGCCTGCATGGCGAAGAAGGCTTTCTGTGCTGGCTGATCCAGAGCCTTGAGCATCAGCAGAATCCTCTCGGCGCGAATGCTGTCTTGCTCAGCCTGGCTCATAGCATTCTTATTGGAGCCGCCTTTAGCAGACTTGCCCTTGACCAGCGGAAATTTGAGGGGAACAAGACACTCAAACATGACGCGATCGAGCAAAACATTGAGATCTGAGTCGTTGGCGTAAAAGGAGTTGATAATTCTGGACGGTACACCGCCGAGACAGGCAGTCACTGCCTCTTGTCCATCTTGAATATCTGCAGCGCCAACAGCCCACAGCTTTCCAAGCAAAACCATGGCGTCCACGCGGACAGACGCCTTTCGGTCACGGCATCGATCAGACAAGCTGGCAAAGAGGGAGCCCTCTTTATCAACGCCACCGGTAGCGCCAAGCTTGAGAATAACATCTCTGAATTGGAACAGTTCAATGGCCTTGACAGCGGCTAATCTTACTTTTTCCTCGCCATCACTTAGCTTGTCAACTAGACCGCGTACGAGCTCAGTCTCGTCTTCTCTGCTGAGGCCAATGCCACCGGCAGAAGAAGAAAGAATGTATCCAACGGCGGTAACCCAAGCAGCGCGAATAGTGCCGGACTTGTCATTTTTTCTGCTGACAAAGTTGCGATACGTGGAGTGGTGCGTCTGAGCAAAGGATTGAGGTGAGAATGGCGTAGTGAGAACGTTGGCCTCGGTGGGAGTACCGGGCTCGTCCATCAATCGCACGGGCGGCCAGGCGGCAGGGTCGAGAGCAGGTGGCGGAGGGGGACCAGCAGCACCAATGCCTGAAATCATGTCTCCAAACGCTTCGGTGGCAATGTGACGAAGATGAACATTATCGGCAGACAACTCTGCATCGAGCTGCGGAACAACATTTTGCAGAATCGTGGGCGCGGCCCGCCATAGCTCTCGGATCAAGGCGTGTGCCTGGCGCAGGCTCTTGAGATCGGCCTCTGAGGGACCGGCATTGGCATCTTCTTCGTCGCTATCGTCGCCATGTCCGTATCCGTTCTTGGTGGCAAAGCCCGAGGCATTGAGGATGACGTCGCTAAAGTATTGACTAACATAGCGCGACATTTTGTCGGCGCAGCCATTGCAGATATTCTTCGCCATTATATATGCGGGAGGCTCGGTCTTGTGCAGGAGCGTCGATTGCTTGCCATTGGCTTCTTTTGTCTTGTTTCCGCCCGGGGGAGCAGCCCGAAGGAACTGACTGATGATGGCGTCAATAACACTAGCGGGAACGCTACCGGGGGACTCTTCGATAAGATGCATTAGCATATCGGTGAGGTGAATCTCGACATCCTTGGCCACCTGCTGGTCGGGCGAAGCCTTGGAGCTGGTTGAAACGCCGTCGAAAGCGGAATTGAATAGTCGCAGGAGCAGGTCATCGGCGCCGTGGACATCGCAAATAAGCAAGATACTCTTGACATCGGTCAAGGACATGAGAACGTATTTGTGCTGGCTATCGTATGGATTTGAGGGGTCGTGGAGAGCTGGCAAGATTTCCTTGACGAATAATACAAACATCATCTGTAGGAGCAATTCAGTTAATATGCATTGAGTACGACAAGAGTCGGTAATTCAGAAGATGTGGGAGGATTGGCACGTACTTTGAGCTGCTCATCTGTGAAGGGCGCGTCCGGAACATAGAGGCGGAGGAGGTCGACCAGACAGCAGGCCGTGTAGGCTTTGACGCCGCGATCCTTGTGTTGAAGGAGGTTGCGGTGGGCGAGTTGAGAGGCGACTGTCTTGAGAGAGTCCAGGTTGACGGCGCCCTGGTCAAATTCCGCGAGTTCCTTGGAGAGGCGTTCGAGGCGGGCCAGCAAGGTAGCGCTAGGTATGGGCTTGGCCGGGCGCCACGAGAGCTCCTCGTCAAAGACGAGGTTTTGCTGTTCCTGCTGCTCCTCCTCCTCGGCGCCATCGTCCATGTCCTCGTCGTGAATGTCGGCGGGCGTCTCCTGGACAGCAGGCTGCTGCGGCTCCTCGACTGGGTCGGCCTCGGCCGGTTCTTGCGCCCGACCGCGTCGGCGCGCCATGGTGAGTTGTGTCTGTTGTGAGAATGCGGGTTCGAGTGGACCGAAGCAGCAGTCTATACGGAGGCGCAAGACAGTGTTGCGCGTGCTGCTCAAGTGTCTGGCTATGTAGGGGTAGCAGAAGGCTGCGGGCTCGAACAGATTGCGTTGCGTTGGTTTGTGTGTGTGTGTGTGTGTGTGTGGGTGGGTGTGCTCGCGGGCGTGGCTAGCAGCTCGTCGTTTGCGCGGGCAAGTCAGTCAGTCGAATGCTTATATCAAAGGGGGCCGGGTAATGGCAGCATCGCATAGAGACGGAGCAGATGTTGCCGGATTCTGAGCCAATCCAATGCGCGGGCGGGCAGAGTGGGCAGGCGTCGCGATGGCAGCGGCAGTTGGAGAGATTTATGCGGAGGAGGCGGCAGCTTGTTCGGGGAGCTCAGGCGAGAAAGTGCTGCTGAATGAGGCGTTTGGCGGGCAGCGGTCGGCCGGGGGGAGGGGGTTAGCGTGAGTGCCAAATTTGGCTACGCGACGCGCCACTCCAAATTGGCCCGCGTCACAGACTCGACGCCGCAAGTAAAAGAGATGGTGGGTAATTCTCATTAAGCTATTTTAAAACAAATTTAGAGGTAAAAGGAACAATAAAAAATAAAACGAAATCTCGAAGAATATTGAAAAGTAACTCGATTTTTCAGGACTTTTCCTCATATTTTAACACAGAAAATTACACTCTCGTCGTCTTATTTCTTCCCTCCCACCGTACGCCAACTTGTCAATCATGACAGAAAAATCCAATTCACGTCCACGACCATCTCCAAAAGCGCAGATATACCGTCATTAGTCCATACCTAGCGAAACTCACACCCCGAAGATGGGCCTTGCCCGAGACCGTCATCCCTGTCACACGTTGTGAGACTCCAAACCTGCTACCACCGCAGTTACCCGGCTGTCGTACCACTACACCAGGACCATTTTCTACTCAACGAAGAATTTTCAACTGGAATCCGTTGGAAGCATCTGAGATCAACATCTCAAGTAGATCACCAAGTCTTAGCGGTCCCCAATAACACACTTTTCCCATTGCCAATCTCAACCTCATCCACACAGGTCTGGACAAACAACTTCGATTCCTGTAACTCATTCATAAACCACTTGCCACGGATCCCAGGGCTTGCAATATTAAACGAAAAAAAAACAAGCCATGTTTGCCTTGCATCACACAGCACATGACACGGCGCCCCTACATAGCATAGAACATCTCTTGTACCTCGAGAGACAACTCCAAACTTGTCACACAGCAATCCTGCAATCTAGAACAGATGGCACCAATTCAAACAACTGACTGCTATGACGCACTAGAGGAAGTGAAATCATTCTACAAGAACGGAGTACCAGAATATAAACGGGTAGAGCTCTGGATTGCCTCATCATCGCACCTCTCCTTCAACTGCCGGCCTCGCCGATTCCGCCCAGCAACAAGCCCACGCGAATTCTCACCAATTGACGGTCAGTAGCCAGAAACGAATCAGAAAAGTACACACCGCCTTCAATTACCTTACTTTCCGTTTCCTGCTTCCATACCGCGCTGGCTGTAGCCAAAAAGTGAGCGTCAAAATCCGCACTACGAGAGCTTTGCCGGCGGCAACAAGACCTCTCCGTTTGCATTTGTTTACACTTTTCTGCTCTCACTTGATGAAGAAGAGTTTTTTTTCTCAAAGCTGATCTTGTGCGCCCTTAAGAAACTATTAAATAACTTTGAGAATCCTGTGTGCTTCTCTCACTCTTCTCCTCCCACCCTTACCATCATCACACTCGTTTCGTCCGAACACGCACACTCTTTTTACCAGCACTTTTGGATTGCTTCCAGATCTATTCGTCTTTGGTTTCCAGCATCAAATCACCGAACAAGTGAGGCTCATCTACGAAGAATCCATAGTTTGCTCTACTCACACTCGAAAAGGCTTTTTTGAACAATTCTGTTTCTCCTCAACCTCCAGGAACACTAGCGAGTGAGCATCTTGAGCTCGATGAATGCTTCACTTTTCACTAACAAGCTCACTAGTGTCTACTTCTTGGCAAAACTCCGTCATGTATGACTACAAGGGTCCTATCGAGGGCATGTATCAGCCTCGTCCCCAGCCTCGCTCGAGCAAGGCCACCGCCGTCAAAGTGGCTGCTGCATTTGGTGCCCTGGCTCTTGTCGGCATCGCAGGCGTCGCAGTTGCCTCTGGCTGTGGTAAGTCTATACGATCCTTCACAAGGCCAAGTAGTTTCTGACACTCCCTAGGCTATGCCCTTTACTCCCAGAAGCCTGTCGGCATGGAGCCCGTCGAGGCAGTCCAGTTCCGCGAGCAGCTCCCCGCTGTTCTGCGCCGTCAGAACGTCGAGGACTCCATCCCTGGCCTCCAGCCGTACGACTACTCTGTTCCCGTTGATACCGTCGTCAGCGGCTCTGTCGTCTCCGGCGGCGCCGCTGCCCACGCTACCGGCGACGATGTTTCCTCAAAGACCGGCTTGCCTGTTGGCGTCAGCATTCCTGTCATGTAAGCTGAATCCTGCATCTCATGTTCTCATCAGCGCTGATACGCGGCCTTCTGCAGGACCAATACCTCTGTCAACACCGTCTACAGCATGCCCACCAGGGAGCCCATCACCACGTCCACCACGACCCTGACCACCACCATTGTCATTGTTCCCAGTGCCACGCACAGCTGCAAGTCCTCCAAGCCCGATGAGACTGAGACTGTTCTTGTCACCGTCACCGTCATCCCTAAGCAGTCTCAGGCTCCTGGCTATAATACCCCGTCCGGCGATGTCACAGTCACCGGCGAGGCTGCCACCGTCACTGATGTGCAAACGGACGTTTCCTACACCAGCGGCACCCCCGATGCCACCATCACTGGCGACCCTGCCACCGTCACGGATGTGCAAACGGATGTTTCCTACACCAGTGGTACCCCTGATGCCACCGTCACTGGTGATCCTGCCACCGTGACCAACGTTCAGACGGACGTCTCCTACACCAGCGGCGCCCCCGACGTCACCGTCTCGGGTGAGCCCGCTACCGTCACCAGCGTCATCACCAACACGGCGGGCGAGCCCATGACTACCCTGACCTTTACCAGCATCCACACCGTCTTTACCACCGTCACAACCGTCACCCGCAACCGCTCCCGCAGCAGCAGCAGCGTCGACTTCAACTCATCCGTGCTGGGTCTACCTCACTCCACCTCTGGCCACCCGTCTGGCCCCGTCACCACGCACACCGAGACCGTCACCGTCAGCAATGGACCGCCAGTGACTAGCACCACCACCATTGAGCTCCCGGCGCCGTATGGGGATGAATATCCTACCTCGTATGGAACCGGCATGCCCATTAATGTCACCACCAGTCCGACCTACATCCCTCCCGTCGTCTCTGCCGGCACGGAGGGCTGTGGCCGCTCTGTGGCCTACCTCGTCATGGTCGCCATCGCTGCTGTGTGCTTCATGTAGCGAAGCGTGGCGCGTTCCATTTTGTATTGCTTTGATTATTTTCATTCAGGGAGGAAAAAGGGGCTTCTTGCAAGTCGCAATTTCGATGACCTAGAATAGTTGCACTTTTGACTTAATATGATGAATTGAAGAATTGAATTTGACGATTGCTGTCTGAAAGTTCTTGAATTAGAAAAGACGCAGTGCTACATCGAATCCGACAATAATAACATGATGCTAGTGACTGTTCAACTCTCATCGCTGCATTTGATTCGACCCAAAATCCATCCGTAACTCCTCCGAGCAAACTCCAATTGGAAAAAAAAGGAAAAGAAAACATGCAAAAACAGAAATCGATTGGCATACCCTGAGAATCTCTCACCATACATTACTTTCGTTCCCCTCTCGCTTGACGCGCCTTCCAGTTGTCACGAATCCGTGCAGCAGCGGTATGCAAATCCTGCTTTGTGACACGGTCCTTGATGCTCTGGAGGACGCTGTTGACTGTGCTCTTGTGATTGGCCTCCAACTTGTCGTCGCGGAAGCGCAGCAAGCGCCAGCGCTTCTTATCATCCTGGTTGCACTCGACGATGCGGTCATTCAGCGGATCGCCGAGGCCCTTGAGCGTCTCCCATTCTTGTTTAGTAATATACAGCGGCTGAAAAGTCTCGTAGCGTTCCGGTCCGTTGCCGCCTGTGAACACCATGAGTTCTGCGTGAGGCACGCTGTCGTAGTCGACGAATGGCTCCGTCCTGCCCAGCGCGCGCTCCGCCCTGTTGGGCTGCACGGTCGGGAAATGCAGCTTGAGAAGAAAATCAATAGTATTCTCCTCCGGCGGCTTCCACTTGAGAATATGGGGATCCGTGCCGTGACGGTACGGCGTGTGGCGGCACGTAAAGATGAGCCCGTCGTTGCCGTGTTTGAGATGTGGCAGGACCTGCTTGAACATCATCTCGATGCCGTATGCAAGCTGAAACGGTTTCATCTCGACAAAAAATGGCTGGAACTTGAGCTCTTCGGGAAACTCCTTGAACAGACGCTTATAGGGCGTATGGAATCTCTCCCTAATGTACGCCAGTCGCTTGTCTAACGTGCGGTCCATGAGCACCTGCCCATCCATGACGAGGCAGTCAAAGATGAGGAAACGTGGCTCCCTGCCGCCGTTGGGCTTGCTGTCCCACACGAGCTCACCATCGAGGACCGTATCAATGTGAAAGGCAGTCTGGTCGCTGTCGAGGGGAAAGTGCAGATTACGGTTTGTGATGAACCAGTAGTCGTTTTTGCGATCGATCAGGTAGTGTGCTTCGGCACCGCTTTCATCTCTCGTCGCATACAGCAAGTAGCGAATGCCGTCCGATTTTTCGCAAACATAGTAGCTGTCGCGCGTCACTCGTTAGCATAATTGCAAAGGTGAATGGTCCGTCGCACAAGAGCGCCGCACAAGAGCGCCGCACAAGGGCAGCGCAGACTATGCACACTGCACACTGCACACTGCACACATACTCTTGGGTCTTAAGGGAATCAATATGCTTGCGGGCAAAGCTGACGGGTTGCGCTCCGGGGAAGCCTGTTTGGCTGCGGCCCAAGAGGTTTGCGACCTCGTTGCGCATGGTATACAGAAGCTGCCCCTCGGCCTTGATGCCGGGCTCGGCAATGGAGGTAATTGGGCCATCCTCCATGGCTGCTACCTGTCGTCGTCGTCTTCGTCGTTGTCGTTGTCGCTCCCTTTTCTTTGCTGGCGGTTGTGTTGTGAATGATGTGAGTGGCAGAATAGGCGGGCGTTGAGTTTTGGTACAAATATTGGTGCAGGCGACACCTCGCTGTCGGTGATACGTAGGTAGGTAGTAAGTAGACGCGCTACCAACCCACCTCCATGAATTGATTCACCATTCTTTACCGTGTTACGTCGCTTTCGTAGAGGGAAAACAAACGAAGAATGCTTTCTTCTTCATTTTTCGCCTTCTTTTTTATCTTGTTTTTTTTTTGGCGTATGTACTATCCTCTCCCCTCTTCTGTCTACTACTGCTACTGGTGAGAAACTTGAGAACGACAGTCGCTCCCGGGCGCGAAAACCATAAGTTTCGTACCTGCATGCGGAAACTCACTTAACACACTGTCTGCTAAAGCACACAATCTAATAGAATATCTTGTGTCTAGCAATACTGTCAATTTTCTACCAATTACACAACTAGGAGCGACAAAAGGCTCCATTGAGTCAACGTATAATCCCAATGGCGAATTATCTACTGGCGGCAAATCAACATACCAACTCCAAATGACAAGGTGCTCGCTCCCATGCTGGGGCATTACAAAAGTTCAATTAGCTTTCATCAATCTTGTCGACCTCGAGTCGAGCTTCTTCCCACTGCTGCTTGCTCTTCTTGGCCCACTCCACCTGACTTTTGGCATAGGCAAGCTATTCATTGTTAGTACATAATTTAGGAACTTTTCGCATATTCTTCTTACCATGTAGCGGCGCACATCTTCCTCTTTGTCATTTTGGAATCTCCGAAGATCCTTAAAGACGCTGGCACTAGCTTCTTTGACATCCTTCTCGGAGACCACCTGAGCTTGCTCAAGCTGGCCAATAGACTCTCTAGTCTTTCCAATCGTGTCACGGCGCGTGCGCTCAGGATCGACGTCGACTACACCTTGCACAGCATGGCGGAGAGGACCAAAGATTCTGTTGGTAATAGAGTTGCTGCTGGGCAATTTCTTGTGCGAAACACTGGTGCTTCTCTCCGGGACGCCTTGGCCAGCCTCTGGCGTGCTCGATGGAAATTCACCATGGGTCGGTGGGAAATCAGAGTCGATAGACTCGGTATCCTCCTGATTACCCTCGCGTCTCTGGTACGTTGGAGGTTCTCGGAGGCTGGTAGAGCGTCGCGGAGGCGAGGAAAGTTGCTGGCTACTCGAAAGATACTGCTCAATGCGGCGAGCTTCGGATTCACTGCGCTCCAGTTGATCAAGCAGTGTTCTCTTCTTCTCAAGCTCCTCTTCAGTCAGGTCCTGCTGCACGCGCTTCAGCACTCGATACCTCACAACACTTCTGACGACACCAGCGAACTGGGCATTTTCCCTCATGGGCTCAGCGAAGCTAGCGCCGAGCGAGCTAGCAAGTTCTTCTGTAGCAATGTAAGATGAATCAGCAGCCTGGCCAATCTTCTCAATCGCAGGCCCGAGAGAGGGGGCCTGCTCAGAAAGAGCAAAAGCGTTGTATCTAGAGCCCAATTCACAAAGATCCGTGGCCAAAGACGAGAGGTGGCTCAGGGTCCGACGATTGACCTTTTCCATCGGACCTGTCAACAAAGTTTCGAGGTCTTTGATGGATGCTTCGTATGTCGTAAAATATGGGTCAAGCTCTTGCTCACTCAGGTTTGTGGCATCGCTGGGAAATCTGCCAATAGTGTTGGCACCGCCTTGGATAACAGAGGAGCTCAAAGACGAATTTCCACCAGAAGCGGTTCGAATCTTGGCGGAAGACGCGGGGACGGGAAGATAGAGATGCCCAGCAGTAGGGTTGGCCGGATTTAGAGGAGGAGCTTTGAGAACATTCTTGGGAATGGATGAAATCGGATGAGAGTTCAGCACCTCGCTCTGTTAGGTGAATTAGTATCGAATAGCGCAACTACGAAGCAGGAGACATACCCAGCTTGCATTCGGATCGAGAAATCTTTGCCAAACACCGTCGTTGCGGACTAATTCCATGCGGCGGCAGCGGTTCAAAAAGACAGCAAGCATGCGCTTTCGCAGATCGATAATCTGCTGATCTTGCTTTGCGCTCGTGGGGTGCGCGGCGTAATCTGCCATGGTGTGCTTTTCGGGGATCGGAGGAATTACGAGGGTCGGATGCAGACGGGTGAGCGCGTCTCTGAGCGAGGCGAATTCCGAGTATCTTCGGCGAACTTCGAGGTCCTGGTCCGAGGTCAGCTTGATGTGTCACTATCGATTTGCGTCACGTACTCCGGTACGAATGGTATAGACAATGTGTCGGCCACCACTTTCCAGGCTCTTGCCAGCGTCTGTTATGATGATTTGCATGTTGGGGTTTTCATAGAGGATCTGCTCGATGCGACTAGTATACCCCCCGGGCTTACGCTTGGGAGGCGCATCATCCTGAATGGTATCTGCAGTATCGAGGTCGGTGCTGGCAGCCCCTTGACCAAACGCAGGCGCCTCATCATCGCTAGCTTCTGGTGTTGCGGCAGATTCGTAAGAGTTGACTGTAATGGGAGACTGGTTAGCAGACGGACGATGGATTGAAATTGTCGTGAATTCCGTTGGCCCTCTGATCCGAGAGAGCCGTTGGCTATGGACTTACAGTCGCGGCTGGTCGGAGAAGCAGGGTTTACTGAGGATGACGTTTGCGAGTCTCGGCGGTCGAAGCTCGTCCCGTAGGGGTTGTTGTCCTCTTCGTCATTCCACATTATGTCTAGAAAGAATACGCTTTATAAATCCTCGGATAGATGCTCGCAACTCTCGTTGTTCGGATTGGACGCGAATGGAGGTCACGGCAGCAAACGGGTGGAAAGTTCGGCTGAGAATGGCGGGGAAAAGCTGGGAGCGTGACAAGAGAAGGGTTCGCGGGGAAGATGAAGTCAAGAAAATTGAGCAAGCTGTGTCGCCATTCTCCGACGCAACGAATTCAGAAGGCGTGAACGGGTTCGTGATGATGCCCAGTAGCGGGCGGGAGGTGTGAAATTCGATGATGAAGGATTAGGGCGCAGCTCCAGGATCCAAAGGTAGCGCCAGAATTGCGGCGCCGCGGAGCAGGTTGCTGGCCATGACGATCTGGTGGCGCACGGGCCAGTTGCGTCACCCCCCCAAGGCTCCCACCCACTTGGTGATGAAGAAAGAACTCGTGCTCAGTTCAACCACATACACGCACAACCGAGTCCCGTGTTCTGCCAAGACTGTCATCACTGGCGAATATTCTGCGATCAAGAAAGACGAAAATCGGACCGTGTTTGCGCGACTACGTGCTTGCTTGTCCAGGCACCGCCCTCCACAGTAACCACGATCAGACGGCGGCAATACCAATACCGACACAAAGGCTCTCGAGACAAGCGGGTTAAAGACTCGCATCGAAAAGAGCTCAAGATCAACCTCTATTCGGACTGACTCTCACAGCTCTGCATCCATGTCATCTGGTGCCCCAGCATTGACCCTTTGCCGCCTTCTCCCATACCGGCCACCTCCTTGGTGAATGGCTTGTGGCGGACTTGGGCAACTTGAAGTACTGCCTCTATTACTTCTTGACCTAATGAACACGGAATAAGAGGAGTGCAATACCGGCACAGCCGCGCTACGTACCTGCGTTCCCATGCTATCCTCTTCGCTTCTCTTTGATGTCGCTTCCAGAGAGCTTCTCGTGTCTTCTGGTCCTTCAATGGCCCATTGTCTTTATTACAGTCATCACTGCTGTTCATGATTTTTAGTGGCTTTTCCTGATCAGTTGAACTGACCGTGCTAGTCTTGCAGCTCGATGTGGAGGGGACTGAGGCTTGGGAGGAGACAGATGGCACTCGGCTGTCGCTCTCAAGCCCAGTCTTCACAAATTGCTTGTCACTCTCCTCATTTTGTAAATCCTTTCTTGCTGTTTGTTGAAAATGGTTCCTCTCCCTCCCATTGCCCTCGGAATGCTGTTGTGAACTTGGTCGACGCATTTGAAAGTCGTCGCTGTGAATAGTGGCTGCAGCTGTGCTGACGGCGTCTGTGGCGTATGTCCCATCGGAAGAATCTGTATCGTATTCACTCATTGATGTCGCTTTTGACCTGTTCACAAAAGACCTCTGCGCCCATCCACCGGAGACTTGATATTCGCTGGTTGCTTGTAAGACGATGTCTGTTTCCTTTCAGAATCCGGCCAGTATTTTATACTCGGAGCAATCAAATTTGTGAAATTTTAGCAGGTGAAACGGAATATAAAGAGATGACTTTTGGTTAGAGCAGTGATGCTCCATGGCAAGTGCTAACAAGGATGGCCCCAAGATAATATACTACCTAGGACGTAGAAACACAGCGCTGCAAGGTAAGTCGTTTATCATCCAATGTGTGCATGAAAGGATATAATTTCTCTATCCAGGTATTCAGGATTTCTAGCTGAGACTCCTAAAATTTTCACATTTTTCCATCTATTCACATCGAATAAGACAAGGTGGAATGGCAAATGACTTACTGGCGCACCACAAGGCGATCGTGCACGGACCACCTCCTTCACTTGTTCAAAGACGCTGTCGCGAAATTCCGTACTCGCTTCCTCGTCGACGTTCGTGGTATCTGCCAGTGTTCTCAATCCCCCCCTCCACGGCCACATTACAGCGCCAATTTCGCTTTCAGCCATTGCGTGATAGAATCGAAAACTTGGGAGGCCTGCGATACCGAAATAGATTCCCCATCTGCGGACTGGTGGTTGGGCGCGAAGCTGTGCCCCCCCGACGCCATTACTCAGGCGACCGGCCACCCCATCTCCAATCCTCTTCACAAGCCTACGCATCAACATGGCAGCGATCGCAAACGGAACGACCAACGGAATCGCGAATGGCAATCCTACTGCTGGCCCCGTCAGCATCAGGTTCTCCGACATTCCCTCGGCGATCGACATTCCCGTCCAAGGCGACCAAGAAGACGAAGCAGTCGAAATCGATCTCGAAGACCTCGTGGATGACCCTACTGAGCTATGCACTCTTTTCGAGAATGAACATGCGGCAAAGACGTACTGGATGACGGTCGCGTTGGCCTATGCGAAGCAGCATAAAATCGACCACGCCATCGAGATGCTTCTGCGTGGCGGCGGCGCTATCCAGAGTAACGCCAGTAACCCACGCGACAAAGTCAGTATGATCTGCTGTCTTTGCTGGATGTATCTATGGAAGAGTCGTGAGGCTCCGCGTGTCGCCCCCGACGGGGTCCGACTCTCCGAGGCGAAGACCAAGGAACACTACCTTCAGCTTGCGACATCGTCGCTAAACGACGCTGCTCGTCTCAACCCTTCTTTTCCACCCATCTTCCTTGCCCGCGGTGTTTTACTGCTTCTAAGAGCCTCGCTTCAGGCTCCATCCAAGACGGCTGGTGGTATTGGTACCGAAAAGCAAGAGCTTTTGAAGACGGCCGTCAAATCATTCGACGACGCGCTCAGAGTTTCCCAAGGCAAGAATATGCTTGCTTTGATGGGCAAAGCGCGCGCATTCTTTTCGCAGCAAAAGTACCCCGATTCCTTGGCCATTTACCAAGATGTATTGCAGAAGAAGCCGGACCTAGTCGACCCTGATCCGCGCATCGGCATTGGCTGCTGTTTCTGGCAGCTCGGATTTAAAAAAGATGCCAAAACTGCCTGGGAGAGAAGTCTGGAGATCAACCCCGACTCCAAGGTTCCCAATATCCTGCTCGGTTTATATTATCTTGATGCCAGTGGTCACGTTCCTGTCAACAGCGAGGATTTTGTCAAGCTCTACAAAAAGGCCATGACTGAGTATACTCAAAAGTCATTTAAACTTGACAAAAATCTCCCTTTAACCTGCTCAACTTTCTCGAACTACTTCCTATCACGCAAATCGTGGGACAACGCCGACAAGCTTGCCCACAAGGCCATCCAGTACACTGACGTCAATGCCATCGCCAGTGATGGCTGGTACGCACTAGCCAGAAAAGCTCACTACAATGGCGACATAGACAACGCCAACGACTTCTACCGACGTGCCGATGATGCGCGCGGAGGAACAGATACTGGCTATTTCCCTGCCAAATTCGGTGCCGCGCAACTGTCTGTGGTAAAGAATGATCTGGGCGAAGCCAAGCTACGTCTTGAAAAGATGATTCAGCAGTCAAAAAGCCATGAAGCCATGATTCTTCTTGGTACTTTGTACGCCGAGGAAATCTTTGCCAGCCAGACAAGTGATGTCAAAGAGGACAAGTCGGCAGAGATGAAAAAAGCCATCAATCTCTTGGAAGCGGTCAGAAATACTTGGAAGGATCCCAAGAGGAATGCCTCTCCAGATGCTTCCGTCCTGCTCAACCTCGCTAGACTTTACGAAACTGAGAATCCTGAAAAGGCGCTCCAGTGCTTACAGCAGGTAGAGCAACTGGAACTGGAACAGATCCCGACTGCGGAGTATCCCGAGGGCGTTACAGAGGAAGCCGAAGTCCAGGCTGCTATCCGCAAGTTCCTTCCTCCCCAACTGCTGAACAACATTGGCTGCTTCCACTTCCAGGCGGAGAAGCACGTTTTGGCAAGCGAGATGTTTGAAGCAGCGCTTGGCGCGTGCATGAAAATGAGCGAAAAAGATGGCACTGTTGATACCGATGCTCTTGTGTCGTCAATTAGCTTCAACCTAGGCCGCAGTTACGAAGCCCAGGGTCTCTCAGACAAGGCGGTCGAAGTGTATGAGGGCCTGTTAAACCGCCATGACGACTACACCGACGCTCGAGCTCGTCTGGCATACATCAAGCTGCGCCAAAGCCCGAATAAAGAGGGTCCTGACGCCGTTGCCAAGCTGTATCAAGAAAACACGAGCGATGTTGAGGTGCGTGCGCTGTACGGATGGTACCTGGGCAAGGTTTCGAGAAAACGACCTGGCAATGTCGCCGAGGACCCGGAATTCCGTCACTATAAGCATACCTTACAAAATTACGACAAACACGATCGATATGCCCTTGTCGGCATGGGGAACCTTCACATGATGCAAGCCCGCGAGATGAGACGTGAGACGGATGCAGACAAACAGAAGCGCAGCGCGGCCTATGGTAAAGCTGTCGAGTTCTTTGAAAAGGCTCTGTCATTGGACCCCAAGAACGCGTACGCAGCACAGGGTGTCGCCATTGCACTGGTGGAGGACAAGAAGGATTACAAAAATGCACTCGCCATCTTCAACAAGGTGCGCGAGACTATCAAGGAGCCTAACCTTTACGTTAACCTTGGCCACATTTATGCCGAGTTGAAACAATTCTCCAAAGCCATCGAGAGCTATGAGATTGCTCTGTCAAAAGAGGGCAAGCAAAATGAGCCCGTCATCCTGGCTTGTCTTGGCCGCACGTGGCTCAACAGAGGTCGCGCAGAGCGTGACATTGACGCATACAGTAAAGCCTTGGAATGCGCTGAAAAGGCATTGAAGGTTGCCCCCGAGCAGATTCATTACAAGTTCAACGTTGCTTTCGTCCAGATACAGCTGGTCACTGCTATTCAAGGCATAGAGGAGAACAAGCGCACGGCAGAGCAACTGGAAAAGGCAGCTGAGGGTCTTGAAGCCGCTATCGAGTCGCTGGATGCTATCGCAGCCCACCCACAGACGCCGTACCCCAAGCATGACGTCGAACAGCGCGCTAACATGGCTCGAAACACGCTGCGCAAGCAGCTTGAGCGAGCCATTGGAAAACAAAAAGAATGGGAGGAGGTCAACAAGGAGAAGATTGCTGCTGCAAAGAGTCAGCGAGAAGCTGAGATCAAGCGTCGTGAGGCGGATCGCGCCGAAGTCTTGGCCAAAGAAAAGGAGCGCCAAGACAAGATTCGCAAGGAACGTGAAGAGATGGCTGCCAAGGTCAAGCTCGAGACGGAGGAGCGAGAGCGAGAATTGGAAGCGGAGCGCGCGCGAAAGGAGGCCGAGATGACCGAGGACGAAGAGGGCAACAAGGTGAAGCGCAAGCGCAAGCCAGCACCCCGCGCTCCCGGTGAGGGCAAGTCGAAGCGGTCGTCCAAGAAGAAGACGGCCAAAGATGACGACGATGACGCCTCAGACGAAGGCACCCCCGCCAAGAAGAGGCGCCGTCTTACGACACGCGAAAACTCCAAGTTCAAGTCGGCTGAGATTGTCGTGGATAGCGACGAAGACGAAGACGGCGGCGCGGGCGGAGACGACGATGACGATGACGTTCTCGACCGGGCCGACCGCATAGGCCGCTCCAGTCCCGCCGCCTCGGACGCCGGCGAGAACGCGTCTAACGCGGGCGGCGACGACGGTGAAGACAAGATGGATGTTGATGACGCGCCACGCGAGGACGAGGAAGACGACGGGGAGGCTGCAGCGCGGCAGCCCGCCAAGCGGGCACGCCGTGGCCGGGTCGTCGAGAGCGATGAAGAAGATGAGGAGTAGAAGTGGCGGAGGAGAACAGAAGAGAAGCAGAGAGTGGAGGCAGACAGATTGCAAGGACACACGGCGCAAATGGCGAAAATTAGCAAAAAAGGTTGTGCGGCAGAAGCTTTCGGGAGGATATATTGGGTCAAGATGGATGGAAGCCATCTTCTTCACTGCTGTTGCGTGTATTTTTAGGTTTTTTGGAAGTAGCGGAAGAAAGTGCTATAGATGAATGTTTACAGCAAGTCAATGCATAGAATACCAGCTATTCAAAAATTAGTATATAGAATAAGCTGGTATCCCCTGCTTGAGTAATCTTGCCCCTTGTCTTGCTTTTCCCGCGTTCTATTTCCCCAAGCTCTCTTTTCCAGTCACTCATTCCGTTGTTTCCCCCCCTTCCAATTCATTTCATGACGCAGAGATTTGTATGCTGTCTATTTCCGGGACAGAGAGGAGAAAAACCGTGTTTTCTTTGGTACAGCAATGTGCCATTGTAGTCTTTTTTTTTTGCTTAAAAGGCAAAGACCTGGTCCTCGAGCTTGCTGACGGGACGGGCCTTTTTGTAGCCGAGGCTCTCGGTGGCCTTCTTCAGACCGCTAATCATGGGAGGAGGACCGCAGAGCAGGATCTTGACGTCGTCAGCGGGCTTGGGGAAGAATTTCTGGCGCAAGAGAAACCGAAATATTAGCATAACATTCAATAAAAAGCGGGATTGGAAATTGATTGCGGGGAAGCGCCTCACGGTAATCATGTCGGCAGTGACGTAGCCGACACCGCCGGTCCAGCCCTCGGGGGGGTTGTCAAGGACGTAGTGGATGCGGATGCCCTTGTCCTCGGCGGCGAGGGCGTCGAGGTCCTCCTTGAGGAGGATGTCCTGCGGGGAGACGTTGGCGAAGATGAGGTCGACCTCGGTGGCGTCGCCGGCGGCGCGGCCGCGGGTGATGGCGCGGATGATTTGCAGCATGGGGGTGATGCCGGTGCCGCCGGCAATCATGCCAAAGTGGCGGACCATGTTGGGGGTGTAGACAAAGGCGCCCTTGGGCCCGCGGACGCGGATGGTCTGGCCGACGAGGAGCGAGGCCATCATCTTGGAGATGTTGCCCTGCGGGTACGACTTGATGAGCAGGTCGAAGAAGCCCGGCTGGTGGTCGCCGGACACGGGCGTGTAGGAGCGCACAATCTCCTTGGTGGTGCCGTCGGGCTGGGGAAGGGGCGCGCCGATGGAGATGTGCTGGCCGATGGGCAAACCGAGGACCGACTGGGACGAGGGGAGCTTGAAGCGGTAGCTAGAGAGAGGGGGGCACGACCGGCGTCAGCATCATGAGCGACAGAGAGGTTTGGTGGAGGGATTGAGCGCGTTCCGACTTACATGGCTACATTGTGGGAGATGACAGTCTTTTCTTGGAGCTCAAACTCTTGGAACACGTCGGGCTTGAGGACTTTTTTAATCTCTGGTACGCTGTGTCAGTCGCGGATGCGCAAAAGGGGTGGTCTCTCTCTCTTTTTTTTTTGTTGGGGACTGCTCAGCGTGGCCAGTCCTCGCGGAGCCAATCCAGCCAAGGCATGCATGTATTCGCGATTCAACTTACGAAAGTTCCAAAAGTTGTAAGCGCCAAAGAGGAGGGCGACGGGAATGGCGTAAATGACCCAAGATGCCTTGACAATGGCCGTGCCGATGATGAGGAGAAAGCCGGGTACGTAGACGTAGTCAATGTACTGGCGCGCAAAGAGGGAATCGTCCGCCGCCATTATGAGTTGTATTTCGACTCTCTTTTTTGCTTCGACCTTGTTTGTATGGATGCTTCAAGAAGAGCAACTAAATCGGTCTCGAGGGAAAATCGTTGGCGAGGTCGTCTCAACGTTAGGGCGGAACGGAGAGAGGGGGAGGGCCGATGGTGGGACTTGGATGGCGCGCCAGCAGAACGTTAATAGCACGGAACAAAGGGCGTTCGGATGGACCGTGTCACGGAGAAAGACGCCTTATTGTCGATCAGCAGCAAATCATGGGCCTAGAGAGAGCTGCCCACAAGATAAATTCGGCAAATGTGTGTGGCTTTGGCAGGGCTAGAGGCTTGCGCAATCAGGCAGAGAAGCTGTTGAGAGTATCGTACTTCAAAAAGGGTGTTCGGGAGACCAATAAAAATAAAATAAAAAAAAAGTGGCAGCTTAATCGGACGGGAAGAGCTTCTCGTGCACTCAGGGCCGACCGCGGCAGGCTTTTCTTCTTCGAAGTTACCAAGGTTAACCCGACCTTTCGCTGTGGAGTAGCCAGCTTGAGAAAATCGGTATAGTGTACATAGTGCTATGGTTCTTGGCCTTCCAGTGGCATGTAAAAGGTACATCACCAAAATTCACGGCTGAATGAAAGCCCTCCGAGACTCGGCAGATCTTTATCTTTACCCCGTCTTACATCTGCCGTTTCCCGGTCATTCTTTTCGTCACTGCATCTTTTGTCCAAATCTTCAAAGGTCTACCGATGCGTACATGTGAGTTTGTAACGTTGCGAAATGGGCAAACAGATCGTAATCAACTTGGTCATCGACCAGCGCCCTCGAAAGGCCCTCTGAGACCGATCCGATTGATAACGATGATATCTGATTCAAAACATGACGACAATTTATTACAGTATTATATAAAGAGCTAAGGTTGACCTAGCTCCGCGATTCGAGTATGCTCCGCCTTGGATGCGATGGACTCTGTCTGCTCCGCCTCAGTTGTAGTGAATTGTAAAGGCCCGTAGTAGTATTTCCGACCGTAGAATATCCAAAGCAGAATCGCCAATATCGAAATGGCACCGATAATCGCTGATGCATAGTTCCTATTTGTTTCATCATACTTAGTGGATTGGACATGACCAGTGGTTGGCCGAACTTACATATTAGCAGCAGTAACGGGGTAATTCACTGGGAATGAGATGAAGAGAACCATGAAACAGCCAAACAAAAAGGCAACAACATGCACTGGAAAGGAGAATCTGCCCATACTGAAGGGCCCCTTTGCTAGGTCTCTCTTCCACCATGTCGTATAGAAGATGTTGATGCCGAGAGGCAAAACATAGGACAGCTGGAAAGAAACCAGGACTCCCGCCATGATGCCGTAAAATGCCGTCGTATTCCAGATGTAAATCATGAAAATGATGATTGAGGGTAGAAGGAGGACAAGATTGGCCAGAACCGGCACATTCCAGCGCGGGTGCAGCTTAGCGAGAGTCGCAGGCAAAGCCTTGTCGCGCGCCATGCTCCAGAGGGCGCGTGATGCAGCGCCCCAGAGGTCGAATCCCGCAGCCATGGCCACAGACGAGCTGATGCAATTGAGGAAGCAGGATAGGCCGACGTTGGAAGTGCTGTTGATCAGGATTTGCGTGAATGGGCTCATGGTCCCGATGGGCGAGGCGAGCACCTCTCCGATATTTCCGATGCAAAAAAGAACAGTGATTATGAACGGGAGAGTCATCAACGCCGTAGCGGTAGCTTGTAATATCACTGTAATACAAAATGACGTTAGATCACGATTGCGCAAGTCATTGCTACCTTGGTCGGCCTCGAATTCGCAACTTACTTGCTCGAGGGACGAGGACATTCGCTCTCGGAATCTCTTCACTAAAATGCGCCGCCGTGTCCAGAGAGAAATATGCGTACAGCGCAGAGAGGAGACCGACGGACCAGGAAACAAAGTCGCTGTCCCAGCCGGTGCTGTTCTGGAACTTGGTGAAGACGAATGTGGCGTCGTGCTTTTCTTTAGTTGATCCAGCCAGGACACCAATGACGATCAAATAGCCGACAACATGAATTACGAGAACTAATTTAATTGTTTTAGCAAATTTATAGCCCCAGGACTGGATCAACATACTTGCTGCGTTCATGTAGTGCAACAGCTGCACTGCGAAAATGTTGACGATGGCCCAGCAGACCATGCAGGCTATGCAGATCTAGAGGTGCAGATGTCAGCTCATATAGAGTTCTGGAGGAGATGGGGTTATGCATTACCATGAATGCGTGCCAGGTCTTTGGCTCATACTCTGTCGAGACTATTGCGTAGGACTGTATCTGAACAGCGACCCCCATGCCGCAAGACAGGGCACCTAACCAAAGCCCAGCTACTCCCAGCCATGCGGTTGTCCAGCTCTATCACGTCATCAGTTTAAGAGAGAGATCCGAATCACCATGGTTGTATGATAACTTACCAGCACGCGAGAATACTTCGCCGGGGCAAGATTGGCTGCCCAAACATACTGGCCTCCAGCTGAAGGCCACATGCTGCAAGCGACATCTCGTCAACGACCATTGGGAAAGGGGCTGACGCGTGTATGATGGAACGGAATTAACAACCTTACGAACTCAGCCAGTGCACATGACATGCAGATAATCCCGACTGAAACAACAACCCAGCCCCAAAGGAGGCAGACAGGACCGCCGCCAGCAAGTCCTTGGGCGATGGAAGCAGTCCAGCCTTCCCACTACCACATAGTCATACTATCAGCGATAAGTTTATTAACGTGTAAGATGCGATAGAGCATACCGCGCCCGAGGTGCAGACGGCAACGCCGAATGCGGTCCAGAAATTGAATCTCTTCTCAATGGTCGGCGTCTCATTGGCTGGTGCTGTATCCGAGTGTGTGAGGGAAGACCCTGAAGGCTTCGCGACACTAGACATGGTGAGTAGGAACGGGTTATCAGAATTTTACAGAGAAACGCTGCCCAGAATTGTTCCAGAATGGTCCTCGAATGAAGCGACGGGAGTGTATATATGATTCGCCTGACGGTACAGCCAAGGTCATGGAAGCAGGCGTTCGAGGCGCTTTCTTTTTCTTAGCCACAAGCTGGCGGCGAGAGTGTGCGATTGAACCCGTCATGTCGTATCAATGCATGATCTAGATAGTCTCCGATTCAGCTGAAGATGCGACCAACCCCTCTATTGGTTAAGTTTTCCCGGGCGTGACAGCTTGCAAGCAGGGCATACCCCGCAGCCCGCATATGTATCTAGATCTAATAGTTTCGTAACTGACTCGGTTTGATTTGAAACAACGAATAGAGTTGATTGATTCACTTGGAAAGCGATAGCTGACCTGTTGGCTGGCTAGCTGGCGACTATCTAACGGTCTAAGCTTTTAGGGAGTGGAGCCGATCCTAGCACGGATAATTGCGACCAATCGAATAACGAAGTCTCCTGCTATCCTTGTAACAGCATAAACTGGACGCAACGGAAAATATGTAGAATCCGGGGTCCTGATTCACAGTAAAGGGGTTGTGGCGCGATGCGTTTGCGAAGTTGAAGGCCATCATCCAGCACACCAAAGCCAGCAAGCCGCAGGCCCCAACACCCAAGTCTACTTGAGTGAGGACTACAACATGTCCAATGCCAACCTTTCTGCTCTACACAGCCGCTTCAGAAGAAAGGTTACCGTGGCTTGTGACTCTTGTCGGAAGCGAAGGGCAAGCAGCGAGCTCCCAGTCCTGATGCTGCCGGGTTCTTGGAACTAATGCGACAAGCACTCGCGTAGGTGAAATGTAGCGGTAGTCAGCCATGTACGCTCTGCTCCGAAAGCGGACGTTGTTGCGAGTTCGACAACGGTAGCAGAAGTCGTCGCGGTCCAAAGCCAAGACAAGCTGCCAGGCAAACTCATGCCCAGAGAATCCTACGCCCCTTGGTCCCGCGATTTCCGAGTTACGACCAGGAAGCCGCGCAACTCGCTAGTGTTGAAGCCGAAGACGAGCCGTCTTGGGCGACTCAGGATATGCATGCGGCTGATGGGCCTTTAATTCTGAGGCTTGACGATGACAGTGAGGGCGAGAACGGAGACGATGGCAATGATGACCGCGGCAGCAGTCCTGACGGATCTCCTACACCCGATCCGCTCCAATGGAAGTCTGGCCTAGAATGCATTTTTTTCGAAGATGACTCCATTGCCGATGTGTAAGCCGGACCGTATGACTATTGATTCTGTGCTGACTGTAGCCGCATAGTCTTCCAGGCTTGGACGTGTATACCATGTGCCATCTCCTTGAAATTTTCACTTTACTGGCAAGTGCACAGTTGAGGACGCTGCTACCGACCGTCGAGATACACTCTCATCTGTCCAGCGGGACAATGCCCCGTTGCCTTATCCTGGCCGCATGTGCGTCCGCAGTTAGGTTTTCTGTGCACAAGGCAGTGAGCGGGCCGTTTGCTAGACAATTCGCCGACTCGATAGCACGCGAGGCACGCAATTGCATACGGATTTCCAACGATGTAACAACTCAAGTCAACACCATCAAATCCATCTGCATCCTTGTCGATTATTCCGCCAGCAAGGCTCATGGTCGGCAGGCCTGGGCTGACATTGGTTAGTTTACCATGGAAGCTACATTGTTTTGAGCTTACACAATTGCTAACAATGCCAAGCAAAGGGACTGGCCTTGATCCAGTTAGCTCGACTGGATTGTGAAATGGATGCAGAGGGAGGGGACGCGTTGAATGCTGCAGAGCGCTACCTTGCAGCGGCAAAGTTGACACATTGTCTCGGCTACCCACGCCTCTACCCGCCATTCCGAGTATCAGATGGAAACCCGAAACCAGATGCTCAGTGTACGAGCCTCAAGAGGGGCCTTCCCGACCTCCGGAACCTACTAGAGATCCTTGTGCGCGTGTATCAACTTCAATCTGTGCCAGTCAAAGAGCAGAAACCACCGCCCTGGGCTCCGCATTCGAAATATCGGGCGTTGCAGAACGAGTTGGAAGAGCACCTGCTTCATTACCCCGACACATTCCGTCTTTTCGCGAGGTCTCGCTCTCGCAACTGGGAAGAGCACCATATAGATGAGTTGATCTCTTCGCTAATGTGGCATTGCTGTGTCGTTGTTCTGAATCGTCCTTTTCTTCCGATTCTGGTGAGAACATCAGAAGAGGGTGGAATTGGTCAAAGTGTCAAAAAGGTTCACTTTCCGGGAGCGCCGCGTCTGTTTGTCAAGGAAAAGGTATACCGCTGTGAAGCTAGCGCGGACGCAATATTCAACATATCTCGCGATATTGTGAGAGCAAACGACTTTCACTCTGTATGTTGTTGTCAAAGCAGAACTCAATGAAGAGACTGACTAACAAAAAGTGGCAGTATGCGACCCTCGTAGGTTTTGCGTGCACGCAAGGCGCCCTGGTATCCATCAACCGACTTCACTGGCCTTCAAAGCCATACGAACCGACGAGTGTAGGCAATCTCAGGATGACTCTTGCCGTTCTGGAAGCCTTGAAAACCTTTTACACCCCAGCAGAGGACTGGGTACGTTGACCACGCCTCGATGCAAGTACGCTAGACCTTGCTAAACATGACACCTGCGCAGATGGAAATTCTTATCCAAGCTCACGATTCAAACATGAGACCTACATTCACCTCTGGTGATGTTGATTTGGCTTTTTGTGGATATTTCAGTAGGTTCATCAACATTCGAGAACCCACATTCGTTCCTCTAGACCCCAAAGAGAAGGAGAAACCACGAGGTACTATTGAAACCCCGAAGTCGGCGCAAAGCCAAGAGTGCTGCCTGGGAAGCAATTCCAAGAACAGCGACTTGCCAAATACCACTACATCAGACAGGGACTCGGACTGGCTAAAGGCTTATGCTGGACACCTGTCTGGGGACATTGAGCCGGACAGCGAGTCGGACGATGTTGCAGAACAAGTGCTAGAGGCTAGGATTCCAGAAGTAGGGACTGTGGAGTCATCGGAACACATGGGAGCCGCGATCCTCACGGCCATGTCGGGTAACATGTGTAGTCCAGCGACGCGACCCCGACAGTCTCAACCAGAACAGCTTCAGCTGGAGCATGTTCAGAATCTCGTGCAAATGGGCATGGATGACGCACTTGCGGCACCCTTTGATCATATGCCCTCATTCTCGGAAGTCATGGGGCTCAACTTGGACATGTCCATGTTCCCAGGGCTGGACCTTGTTGTCGGCGGTCCAGATGTGTTGCCTGATGTGTTCAATCACAATGATGCACAAGGTATAGCGGCTTCTACGTTTGACCAGTACCTTTGAACTCGTATGCAAAATCATTCTTTATTAAGGGCCTATAACAAGGGTAGCGTGCAATAATGCCTTGTCGGAAATCGGAACTTGCGGGGTCTGCCCCAGCGGCAGGTCGTTCTCCTCCAGATAACAAGTCCCGATAGTTGCATTTCCTCCAACTTCCCCGCATTTGACTTGCCAATAGATAGAAGACTTGGAGTGGGCCATTCTTCCGTGTATCGTTAAACTAGGCCGAGTCAGTCGTGGCGTACTCTACTGATATCAGTGTGTTGACTGTTGAGGTGGGCTGGGGTCCTGATACTGCCCTGGAACGAGCAATGCCGACCCCCCGAACACTACCTTGCCATTTGCCCGTCCAAGTCTTGACCTCTCTTTCCGGTACGCTCTTTTCTTTCCAAACCAGAACATGACAGCCATCATGGAGCGCAACTTGACCCCGTCGGAGAGGCAGAATGATGAAGGGGCATGCTGGACGTGCTTTGACAACGGCCGGCAATGTGATGGAAGATTGCCACGTACGTGCCAACCCGACCCCGCAGATGGACCATGAGCTTGATAAAGAGACTCATGGACGACATGTCAGGCTGCGATTTGTGCGCCCAGAACGGCGTTAGGTGTACCGGATACGGCGTGCGGCTGCGATGGCCACTTGACGTCCTGGGTCCGAAGAAGAAAGTAATACGACGGAAGAGCAGATCGGCATCGTACCGAGGCTCCCCAGCGAATATAGATGCGGCGCTTCCGGGTGTTATATCCGCCCTTGGGCTTCCAGGGGAACAGAGCTACTACATGACACATTACTTTCGTACGTCGTGCTCCTTCTGTCTGTAACCATTCTTCGTCCTCTATCTGGGCCAACTTCTCACTCAAGCACACTACGGACCTTTGATGCAATGGTCTGCTAACGTTGGAAACGACTAGAGAATGTTGCCAGAATAGCGCTGGCGATTGATTACGACGCAAACGGATACCGCTCTTTACTACCCATGGCCATGCAGGAGCCTGCATTGCTCAATGCCGCCATCGCGGTTGCTGCGTCTCACTACAGCCGCTGGCAACACACAGCCGACACTGTCTCTCGCAGATATCACCGCGCAGCGTCCAAGGCGCTGCGCGATCGTTTTATAGCGGGGAATAACATTCATCGTCAAGATATTCTTGCGACAATGTTGCTCCTCGTCTCTTTCGAGGTATTCTCGGGCTCGAGCCGTTGGAAGGAGCATTATAACGCGATACGCGGCTGGATTCGGTCCCGGGGTGATTGCTCTGACCTCGACCCGTTTCTTAAAACCTGGGTCTGCTTGCTGGATACACAGAGCTCGCTGAACCTCGGCCAGCCGGCGATGCCTGAGCTCATGTCGTGGCTTGATGTGCCAGTAAACGCGGAGGAACAGGGCGACTGCGTCGATGCTCTGTTTGGCTGCTCCTCCAAGCTGGTGAAACTAATGGTACGTTTCGCCCGTCGCGAATGCCCGAAACAGAATCCATGCCTCATCTTACGCTTGCCACCCTTTTACACGCAGCCCCTGGACGTACTGACAGTGATGTTTAGTGGGCGGCTTCCCGCCTCTGCACGTCCTCTGGACACGGTCAGATAACAAAAGAGGAACTCTGCGCTCGAGCGGACTCACTGCAGGAACAAATTAGGGCGACTGAAATCCTCCCTGATTCCAACCCTTCCCTCAATATTTCCTGCCACCAACTCGGTGAGCCGCTCACTGCGATAGGAATGGAGCAGGAGGAACTACGAAGGCGGATCGTGGCAACCGCGGAGATATTTCGGCATGCGTCGCACATTTACGTCTATCGCATTGTACACAGCCCAGAGGTGGCTCTAACAGAGGATCTGCAGGGATCGTTGAATACGGCACAAGATCTTCTAACAATGGTCCCTGATGCTCTTGGTCCGGGGGCCAATCTGGGTTGGTGTCTGGTAGTTCTGGGGGCTGAGATGGATCAAGCACACGAGCGAGACTATGTTGAGTCGAGGCTGGATGGGCTCCATCTACTGGGACTCGACAACACCAAGAACGGGCAAAAGATACTGGAAGAGGTTTGGGCGCACCGGGACCTGGTCAGACAAGGGCAGGCGTCGCCGGAAAGTTGGCAGGACGCCATGCAACGCATTGGTCAGTCACAAATATTAGTTTAATTTAGCTAGAAATACCCCAAACCCGTATCCCTTTTGATTCTTGGACTACTGTCTTGCCGGACTTGACCCCGACACTACATCATCTGCTCGCTGTTGCTGCCCATGTTCTTTCCTCCCCACGCCTCATCCAGCAGCTTCTCAATCGTCATGGGCGGTGCCGTTTGATCGGAAAAGTACTCGACAAGGTTCAGCTCTCCCTGCAGCTTGGAGAAGTCGTACGCGCCGAGAGCGACAGAGGCGCCGAGGTCTGCCAGCAGCGCGCTCAGCTGCTCGACGCCGCCCGGGAAATGCTCCGCGATGGCCACGTTGCGGGGCAGGATCCTGCTGTCCATCCGCGTCTGCAACGCCGACACGGACTGGTAGTCGACGTCGAGGTCCCGGCCCAGACTCTTGCTGACCATGCCGACCAGCTCATTCAGCGTGAGCGCGCTGGACGCCGTCGTCATGACCAGCGGCCACCGGTCCAGCGCGAGGGCGAGGGCCGTGTACCGCGCGACATCCTTGGTGTAGGACGCCGCCATTTTCGTCTCGCCGTCGCCGGGCAGCAGCGCGACGCCGTGGGTGGCGTCGACAAACAGGCACAGCGCCCGGAGATGCGTGGCGACGTTGGGCATGGCGAAGTAGTCCATGAACATGCCCGGGTAGATGTAGGTGAACTCGAGGCCCGTCTGCTCGAGGGCGCGCCGGGCGGCGGTGTGGAAGCGCTTGTCCGGGTAGGGCAGCACGTCGTCGGGGAGGTCGTAGTCGACGTTGAACTCGGAGGGGATGAAGCGCCGGACGCAGGGCGCCCGCGCCGCGGCCCGGATCAGCGTGAGCTGCGCGTCGCTGGCGGCTTGGAAGTCCAGGCCGAAAGCGCAGATGACGGTGTGGCAGTTGTGCCGGATGAGAAGCTCGGCCACTGCTTCTGCGGAGCTGTAGTCGGTCTGGATGACGGGAGCTCGACGCTGTGCCGACGAGGATGATGCGTCGTCTTGCGGCTTCTATGCAGCAAGCCCGAGTTAGATGGTTGGGTTCAGTGGGAGATGAGACGGCTCAAGGGACAGAGTTGCTCGTGCGGTAGGAACTGACCTTTCGAGACATGACATGGACCTGGTACTTGCCCGTGTCTTGAATGGCCTCGGTGATGAGCTTGCCCAGATCACCTAGGCCGCCTGCCACAACAACAACAACAGTACCGGACATGATTGTGAACAGACGTGAGAGATTGTGTATTTTCTAAAGCTGATGCGTATGACATGAGACTTTTGTTGTAGACGCGAGTGGAGAGGGCAGGCATCGTTCAACTATATCTGGTTCGTCGGGTGGAGGAGTTGCAAAGTCATGATTGTTTGACCGTGGGGAACATTATATAATTGGTTGAAAAGATTTGCGTATCTCGCAGGAATCCTTAACAAAAATAAGAAAACACGTCATATACGAGCCATTACGACAGAAAGATGCGGCATTTATCAACTTATCATGGTCTACGCGCGGAACCGCTTGTTGCGATGCAATCACGCAGCGTACACGGAAGCGGCGCCACCGTCTTCAATGCGTCCAAAAAGAATATTTTAAAAAAATTCCAAAGCAAATAGTATTTACCCAAATTCTACCTCGCAGCTATCTTAGTCAACCCAACCTTTCTGCTCTCCACATTATAATCGCCTCCCGCAGGAAGCGCCAGCTCCTGAATGCTTCCCTGCCTACCCGCCTCCACATCCGCGGCCAGGGCATCAAAGTGTCTCTCCGCCTCGCTCTCCACGTCATACTCGACCACCCACTCCAGGCGCGGCAGGTTCAGCACCTGCGGGTTCTTCAGAATCTCGTCGCCCTCAAAGTCGACGCTGTGGTAGCCGTCGCGGACCGTGATCGAGGCCATGTGCGTGACGTGCGAGCGGTTGAAGCGGACGCGCTCCATGACGCGCAGCGCGAGCGGCACCACCGCATCATCATCATCATCGCCGCCACCACCACGACGCCGCCACCGCGCCGCGCGCTGCAGGCAGACGGCCAGCGCGACGCCGTCCTCCATGGCCTGGGAGCCGCCCTGCGCCGACGTCGGCAGGTGGCAGTGCGCGGCGTCGCCGATGACGACGGTCCGGGCCGAGGGGGAGAGCCAGGTGGAGAGGGGGTCGCGCCAGACGAGCTTGTAGTCGACGAGGTTGGCGGCGGGCGTGGCCTCGACGACGGAGGAGAGGCGCTTCTCGAAGCCGCCCTGCGAGAGGCAGGCGAGCACGTCGGCTTTTTGGCCCGGAAACGACCAGGACTCGCCAATGTCTTCCGTGTCCTGCGCCCGGGGGGGGAGGATGAGTGTTGGCAGGACGTTGCAAGTGAACAAGGGAACAAAGCCTCTTTGTATGAGGGGTGGAATAAACATACCTTGTGTGTCAGGACCCATCCGATATCCCTCCCCTTGTTCCAGGTATATACAATCATGTGCAGGTCCTTGGTCACCCACAGCTTCGTCATGTCCGTCGTGGGGTCGCAAAACACCGCCAGGTCCGGGTTCTTGCGGTGCTCTTCCGTGAGCGTAAAGTGCGCGCGAAAGATGGCGTAGCCGCTATTCACTTTTGTATCCGGGAGGCCCAGCACCTGCTGCCTCGCAATCGACCGCGGTCCATCCGCCGCCACCACGACATCGGCAACGTACTCTGTCCCACCCGCCGTCACCACGCCCGGCCTCGTGCCGTCGACGTACCGCACCACGCGGTCGCCAAACGCCATCACCACGCCCAGCTCCGCCGCGTAGTCGAGGATGACCTTGTGCATCTGGCCGCGGTGGCCGCCGTACTGCCGCCAAAAGTGGTGCGGCTCCAGGATCCAGTCCTCCTCCCAGATGACGGTGCCGTCGGCCCGGCAGTACTGCAGCCGGTCGCCCTGGTTGATGCACACCTTCATGAGGTCGCGCCCGACGCGCCCGCCCTCCCACGCCTCGATGATGCGCCCGCCGTTGGGGAAAAAGTCGATAATGTCCCCGTAGGCGAGACTGGTCGGGTACGTCTCGATCACGGTCACTTGCATGCCCCGCCGGCGGCACTCGATGGCTGCGGTCAGGCCGCCGAAGCCGGCGCCGACGATGAGGACCTGCAAGGTGTCACTCTTAGTCATGGTCTGCGAGCGATGGTGACAAGTGCAATGAAGCGATGCGTGTAATAATCAGTTCGTGTTATAATCGGTGCGTTACAACGGTGAGTGGTAGTAAGCGGCGCAATAAATGTATAATAATGATTCTTGGATACCCTCAACGTCTTATCATCAATGTCCGCCGGAGACGCTGCAACTCAACACACCTTGGCCTTGTATCAAGCTCTTGTGGATTGTAGGTGGATCCCGTGCCGGTTTGAAGCATACCGAGTCCGGGGTATGCCGGGGCTCGGAAGGGTTCCGATCCACTCCGGAATCCCAATTAGGTTCAATTTGCGGGGGAGCCAATCAGCTTCTATTCCAAACTTGTAACTGGGTTAATATTTGATTGGCCGCCCGCTACTATCGCTACTGGTACTATCGCTACTATCCGCTGCATTACACCAAGTTTGTGCGTCTGTCAGATGCCGTTGCCGCGTTGAAGACACCCTTGTGATGGTCTGCCGCTATTGTCCGAGTCCCAGGTACTGGGACAATTTTCCTCGTTGCCTCGTACGATTTCGTTTGCATCAACGGCAGTGTTTGTAAGCACTTGGACGATTAAACAATGGTGATTATTCCACTGGAGGTCCCGTCGGATCAATCCACTATTGGCCCGACTGACAGCATTTGCCTCTACGTCGGCAACTCGATGCTTTCTTTATAACATGGTCTATCTTGCTCATTTTGACTACATCCCAGAGTTACATAAAATTGTAAACTTTGAAGCCTCTTTAATCTACTTTATATTTATTTACTTTACATTAACAAATTACACGCCGTCATCATGGTTTTTGAGTGGCAAGACGAGGGCAAGCTCCATCGTGTCCCCAAGCTCGAGCCTGGCCCTCCCAACGTCTACTTTGGTACGAGCCCCCGAAAACAAAAAAAAAAACGTCCGTCTTTCAACCGTCACGTTCCCTGCTGACACAATCCCCATTACATGATAGGTGACATCTTCACCACGGCCTCTAGCGATGCGCCAAACCCGCTGACCGGGTCTCTATTCCTTCTCGAAAAGTTGGACAACCCAGACCCGGCGCCCAAGTACGAATATGACGAGAGCGGCATCGTCGTCAAAGGTGAATTGCACGTCGCAGATGAAAAGGGCAACACGGCAAAGTTGCTGCCGGGTGACACATTCTTCATCCACCGCGGCAGCACCATTACCTTTTCGACACCGCGGTACGCCGTCGCGTACAAGGTCGCGGCCCGCCGCAAGCTGCATTGAGGTTGATGGCAATGGCAGGACGGGGAGGCTCGGGTTATGGTTCTCCGAGGAAGAGGGAGTGTTTGAACATGTAAATGTGGTAGTAACATTTATAGCTAGAATTTGACTTTGACGCTCTTTGTGGTGGTAAATTACGAGTTTATCCGCAACTTCTTGTAGACATGTAAATGTGGCAGGAACATTTATTACTAAAATTTGACTTTGATGCTCTTTATTATTAAGATTTGACTTTGATCCTCTTTATTACTAAATTGGGCTTTGATGCTCTTCGTGGTGGTAAATTACGAATGTATACGCAACTTTTCGCAACGAGTAGTGAGCTCATCTCATACCAGCATTGCGTCTTTGTGCCTCGAGCATTTGTAGTTGCAGCTACGGAACGTTGAACCACAAGTAGTTGCAACAGTATAATGTATTGACACGTTTCGTTACGACAATAGATTATGACCAGCCGCAAAATGAAACAGCGCATCGACACATTCCTGGCTACTTTTCCTCGTCTGCCGACGGGAGCGTAAAATACTTGACCGTCTTGGTCGTCAGCCACCCGTCCAGCGCCTCCTCGCCCATGTCGCGCCCAAAGCCAGACTGCTTGACGCCTCCGAAGGGCGTGTTGGCGTGGAGCATGCCCCAGCAGTTGACCGTGACCTGCCCGCTCTCCAGGGCCGACGAGACGCGCTGCGCGCGGCTGACGTTGTTTGTGAAGACGGCCGCGCTGAGACCGTACTCTGTCGCGTTGGCCTTTTCAATGACTTCTGCTTCCGTGGTAAACTTGGCAATTGACTGTAAGGCACAACAAGTTAGCGACGATTCAAAGAACTCCCCTCCCTTTTTTTTTCTTCAAATTGTACTCACGGCAACTGGTCCGAAAATCTCCTCTTGCATGATGCGCGCATCATCAGGGACGTCGGCAAAGGCGGTGCTGGCGACAAAATGGCCCTGTTCGCGCGGCGCCGCCGCGGCATCCGTCTCGGCCAGTACGCGAATGCCCGACTCCTTTGCATGGCGGATATACGCCAGAATCTTTTCCTTTTGCTGCCGGCTGATCACGGGGCCCTTTGTCGTCTCCTCGGCGAGCGGGTCGCCCTGGGACGACTGCACCAGCCTCTCGGCCAGCGCGTGGAGGAACGAGTCGTAGATGGCGGCGTGCACGTAGATGCGCGACCCTGCCGCGCACACCTGCCCGTTGTTGGCGGTGAAGCCGAGCGCGGTCCAGAACAGCGCGTTCTGCACGTCGGCGTCGGCAAAGACAATCGAGGGGCCCTTGCCGCCCAGCTCCAGCGTCACCTTTTTGAGGTTGGACGCCGCCGCCGCCTTCATGATCTGCCGGCCGACGGGGCCGCTGCCGGTAAAGGATATCTTCTTGACGCCGTGGTGCTCGGCCAGGGCCTGCCCGGCGACGTGTCCGTAGCCGCAGAGGACGTTGACCACGCCGGGCGGGAAGCCCGCCTCCTTGACCAAGCTGGCTAGTTTCTGGGCGTACAGCGGCGTGAGCTCGGGTGTCTTGATGATGAGCACGTTGCCGGCGGCGATGGCGGGAGCCAGCTTCCAGATGGTAATCATGCTTGTCTCCCAGGGTCAGTAATTTCAAGTCCCCTTGCAGATCTTTCCGAGGCATTGCAACGCATTGGCTGACAATCCATCATGGGGCCCCAACTCACAGCGGTGCGTTCCACGGGACAACAGCAGCACACACTCCCAGTGGCTCCCGCCTCGTGTACGCGTGTCCCTGGGGGATGCTCAGCAGCTGGCCGGTGATCTTGTCGGCCCAGCCGGCAAAATATCGGAGCGTCTCGGCGGACTGCGTAACGTGCAGCGCCTTGGACTCCTTGAACAAGACACCGGCCTCGAGGGCCTCCAGGCTGGCGAGGTCGTCGGCGTCGCGCTCGACCAGGTCGGCGAGACGGTTGAGCAGCTTTCCCCTCTCGGCGGGGCCCACGTCCCTCCAGGCGCCCCGGAACGCGGCAGAGGCCGCTTCGACGGCCCTGTCCACGTCTTCCTTTTGGGCCGCCGAGACGGTGGCGAGGCGGTCGCCCGTTGTCGGGTTCTCGACCTGGAGCTCTGAGCCTCCCGCGGCGGGCTGGAAGTCGTTGTTGATGAAGAGGCCCGTGTGAACTAAGAGGGCCCGTCTCAGTCGCGATCCGAGATGCGTCACCATGCGTGGGCGGTGAGTGGGCGGGGTATGTACATACCATGAACCGGCCGTCCCCCAAAGCCAGTCAGTTGGATCTCACTCATGGCAAAAGATTTGATCGGTTGCGGATACGTGATTTAGGATTCTTTGTCGTGGTCAAATTACCGATAATGTGCTCTTTGCGTGTCGTCACAGTACTTTGATTATTCCTTGAATGGATCCAAATGTCACAGACACTTGAAGAAAAGGAGGCAGTCAGCTATTTATTCGATGAAAAATGAGCTAGAGTTGAAGAAGGTGCTTTCTCGCTGCCCGCGTTTTGAAACGGCCACGACATCTTTTACGTGCATGCAACTGTGACGCGGAACACTCGGAATACTCGGAATTGCACGCTTAGACTGGGGTCTTTTGCCGTTCCCCGTTCGCCGTACATCTACCTAATTCCGAATCATCATCTGCCGTTTCAAATGGCCGCAAACCTCTAGACATGTGTCTTTACAAATCACAGATAGCAGCGGTAGAAAGTAAGTTGGGGGATTTATTTATCAAGTAATCGGGGTTTCGGGTGTTGATTTCAAAATCGAGTCAAGTATCGTCCAACTGGGGCAACACCATGAAATAATGCAGTAATGCAGTAATCGGGGCCAGATTCTAATGAACACATCCAAAAAATATCCGTCCAATAAAATACAAGTCCGGCCGCGCTGTGCGTAACACTGTAACCACTTTTCATTGTGCCATGGATAAATACGAACATGTACGAATATGCACGAGCAAAAAGGGCAAAACAGCCGCCCTTTCATCATTGGTCACGATTTTCCGCCTTGGCACCCCATCATCGTTTGCGCAAAAGTCACAATGAGGTATACCTGCCAGAACACGTACAGCGTATACGGCTATAAACGGTCGAACCAATGGCCATGATGGCAGGTCAGACATTCATGATCAATGCTTTGAGGTTACCCCATCCTCCGCTTCACTACAGATAAAGAAGCGAGATACATGGCAGCCAGCCCTGCTTGACCTATTCCTCAAAACATACCTCTCCAACCATGGTGTACTCTGCCGACGGCTTCACCTGGACACCTTTCGGCGGACGCCGTACAGGCCTGCCCACCATCGGCGCCGTCCAGCCTCCAGAGCACTACTCTGCGCCGCACGACCAAGTCCACGATGTCATTGTCATTGGCGCCGGGTATGCCGGCCTCGTCGCCGCCCGAGACCTGACCACTCAAGGTAAGAAATCGTCATGGGCTGCTGTTGCCCAGCTAGCACCCAAATCGCTGACAGTCGCCGCTCGCAACAGGCAAGACGACGCTTCTGCTCGAGGCTCGCGATCGTCTTGGCGGTCGCACATGGAACGCCACCATCAACGGCTTCAACTACGAAATGGGCGGAACTTGGATCCATTGGCACATGCCGCACATCTATCGCGAGGTGTCGTACTACGGCCTGCACAATGACTTCATCGTCACCCAGAACCCCGGCAGCAAGGAAGACTACTTTACTGCCACGACCGGCACCCGCCAGCGCAACATGTCGCACGACGAAGAGGTAAGGATTCAGACGTGGCTGTTTTTTTTTTGAAAACTATGCCGCCCTTTGCAGAAGTTGACAAATATGACATGTATAGGCGGATATAGCAGGCCGAGTGCTGCGAGTCTTTTGCAACGTTGACGGGCATGATCTCAAGCACTCATGGAAATACCCATTCGGAACGGAGCAGTCGCCCCATCTCATGGCCCAATGGGATAAGCGATCCTGCAAGGACCGACTAGACGAGATTCGGGACCGGCTCTCGGCAGAAGAGCTGAGCGTCCTCGAGTCCCAACTGCTTCAGATGGGGGGCAGCTCTCTGGACAAGATTGGATTGCTCGGCGTGCTACTCTGGTGGTCGCTGGGATCCCATTCTCCCACGGGGCTCAACGATATTGGTCTGCATACCAGACTGCAGAGCGGACAGAGCGAGCTGCACCGACGCATCTTTGAGCACGCAGAGGCTACCGGAAACCTCTCCTACCGCTTCCAAACCCCCATCCGCCGCATCGAGGACGCCGGCCATATAGTTGCCGTCACGTCTAGAGACGGACAGACGTACCAGGCAAAGTCCGTCATCTGCACCATCCCCCTCAATGTTCTATCGTCCGTCGAATTTTCACCGCCACTCCCCACGGACAAGCAAGCGGCCATACAGCACAAGTCCGTCAACAGGTGTAACAAGGTCCACGTCGACTTGAACGGGCCCGACTATTTGTCGTGGTCCTCGCTAGGGACGCCTGGAAAGGGCCTGGTCTCGGCGTTTGGAGATCACTTGACCAACGCAAACAACTCTCATCTCGTCTGTTTTGGCCCTGACCCCGACACGCCCTTGGGCCTGTCCCTTGACCATGTCGAATCCATCAAGTCCGCCGTGATCCACCTCCTGCCCAAGGACAAGCAAGACGAGGTCATTATCAACCGCATTGTAAGTACCCCGTCCCGCTCTTGTCACGGTTGACGACACAACCCTCTCCATCAAGACTGCATTGACAAGTTGACTCAGGTTTCCCATGACTGGAACAAGGACGAATTTTCAAACGGCACCTGGTGTTTCATGGAGCCAGAAGCTACAACGAAATATCTGACTGCCCTCCAGCGCCCACACGGCAACATCCTCTTTGCCAGCGCCGATTGGTCAGATGGCTGGCGTGGATGGATCGACGGAGCCGTCCAGAGCGGGACACAGGCAGCAAAGACGGTCATGCTCCAGACCAAAGTATCTAGAAATAATGTTTCAAAGGTGCAGAAGACGGTCAACGGGGTCTGAGAACTCGATTCGCTCATGTACTTGCCAACTCCTACGGAAAGGGCTGCCGAGAATTGGGAACGCCGGGAACGCCAGAAAGACCCGACCGAGCCTTGGGCAATTCAAGACAGACTCGCCATCCGAGTTCAGCTATTGGAAAATTATTCGTCTTCGAGCTCGAATGCTACCAAAGTAAAGCCGTACACTAGTTTCAGATCAGTTGACAAAAGTGTCCTATTCGGACAATGACCTTTGCGTCTTATACAAGCCTTGTCCTAATCGTTGACAGGACTGACCGGATTAGGTTCGGCTTGGCTAGGTCAAAAAAATATTGCTGGGCAAATGATTAGCGATGTGTTTGCGGCGAGGGTGCTCGGTATTGCGCGACTTGATCAACGTACCACGCGCTCGCACCTAGTACCCCGAAGATAAATGACGGCGAATTCTGAACAAGCGACATGTTGTTTCCGCATAATTACCAGTATGCCCCGTTGCTAAGCGGTTACCTAGCAGAGAAGGGTATTTGACCCAAAAATCATAGATCGAGGTCCCCGGGCAAGGCTGTGGTTGGCTCGGAGAAATGGCAGGCGGCACAGCATTCCAGAGCTGGGTGCCACAGCGCCAGTAGTCTCCGAGAACATGACGCGGGAGAGACAGAAAACAGCAATGCACAAGACGTTGACCGTTTCGTTTCTGGAGCCTGATTTTGGCCCTGGCCGGTTTACACGACATTTATAAGGTGCTGGTCCGCAGGCTCTTGGCAGGCTCTTTGAGTCGGTCACCAACAGTCGAAGCCAGATCCAAGCGGAGCAACACATCGAAAGCGCTTCGCTGGTTGGCGGCAATCCACCAGTCATGATGGCCCTGACCAAGAAAACCTTATTTTGCTGCATGTGGACGAGCCAGAGCTCAGGACTCAAGAGATTGCAGTTCATCTTTTCATAAAAACTTGCTCATCTCGTCATGCTTTATGGCATTACTCTTGCTGGCAATTCCAACTATGTCGTTTCCATGTCTCAGTGACAGATGGGGGATGTGCGTCCGTTATTGTCCCGTGTCCATCTATCTTTACCATGCACTTTGCGCGCATTCCCGCAGTCACTGCGGAGACTGGTCATCTCCCGTTAGACCCTGGTCAAGCTGGAGAGCCAGCTGGGCTTGTCGCGGGGCCACTGCGTAGTTTATACTTTAATAATACTATCGCCAAGAAACTGGCCATCTTTTCTTGCCATTATTATCATTCGCTTATTTTTCGAGCGGAGACTTGAGAAATTGGCGACACGCTTCCCAAGTCGTTGGCTTATTAGGGCACAATAGCACAAGCCTCGGCCACGAATCCTGTCCCTGCAAAACCCCCGTAGAGTCCCTCTGGCTCAAGCACGCAGTCTCCAAAAGGGCAAGGGTCTGAGGTCGCGATACGGAGGGGCTTCTGGTAATGCCATCATAATGCATGGGGCATATCCGTACATACAGCCACTGTACGAGATGGCTTCGGGTGGACCGGGAGGCCGACGTCGTGTGGTGTGTGCGTGGCTGAGTTGATTGGTTGTATGCTCTGCAAGTCTTTGGGCTGCAGATGGAGCCTTTGTGCTATCATCATATCATGATTCTTTGGTTTTGAAGCCTGCTGCGTAACACTTGTTATCGTTTTGCTGGGCTCACATCGCACCGCATTCGTTAACCTGAGGATCGAGCTTTACCGAGTGGCTTGGAGCCTGATGCCAGGCCAATCGATTCATGGAGGGGTGTTTCTGTTCTCAGCCCAAGCCTGCTCGACGCCGTATTGATGCCCTGAAGGCAGTCACTGGCCATGGCAATTTAAAGTCTCAACGCCGGGTTGCCCGTCACCCGTGTCGTGTTGTGTACGTGGTCTTTGCGCAATTACCAGACCGACAGCGACCTTCTGTTGTCGCCAATGCCCTGTCCGGAGCGCACGCGGGAATGCATGCGGGTGAGGCTATTGATGAGTGGTGGCCTCAATAAACTTGGCAGCCGGGGTGAATCGTGGGCGTCGTAATAATGTCTTTCCTTGTGTGTGATGAGGAATTTTTTGTTTGTCTTTGCGTTGTATGTTTTGGCAGCGTCTGACGGAAATGGCTGCTGGCTGCTATCTGCTATCTGCTGGCTGCTATCTGCTGGCTGCTATCTGCTGGCTACTGGTGCTGCCTTTTGTCGTTCAAATGACAAGCGGAAGAGACGAGGAAAGCAGAGTGAGATGTTGTGCATCAAGCTTGGCCGCTTGACAAATTTGGGTCCTGATGGTAAGGTGGACTGGCGGCTTGACGGCCCAAGCCCCTTGATACCTAGTTTATCAGCCACCCCGGCTGGGACGGCTTTGTGCAGTCCGAGTAGATTTGCGAATGAAAAAGATTGACTGGTTGCCGAGGGGGCTTAAATTGTGCAAGGACCGACAAAGATTTTCCTCCTTTTCTTTTCCCTCTTTTTTTTTTTCCTGAACAAGCCAAGCAAGAGACCCAGGCCGGATTCAACTGAATCATGCTGGTGCTTGTGCTGCTGTGGCATCTGTCACCAAGACGTGCAGAGCCGCTGACGTATTGTGCCACTAAATAACTTGACTATTACGGAGTACAGCGCTGTTTATAGCATCCCGGACGCAGCTCAGAGGCTGAGCCACAGAGCTGGAGCTTCCTGCGGTGACCCCCGAAGCCACTGCCACCCCTGTCCCTGTCCCCCCTGGGCTTATGGGGCTTGCACTGCCGTTTGCAGCCAAACTACGGATACGGATACCTCTACGGATTACTGATAGGTACCCATCAGCACACACACCACCATCGTCACAGGCATACATCATCATCAGGCACCCAAGAATTTGGCAACTAAAGTTAGATATTCCCACAAATCCCACCAAACTCCAAAACCTCCATCGCAAACATCACCATCTTTCCATCCCACCACGCCCACCACGCCCGACTTTACCATCCATCCACCACTACCCACACTAGCATCTATAAGCCTGTCCCCGTATCCACTTCGGCCCGCTGGTCTTTCGTCACTCTCGTCACTCTCGTCGCTTCTCGTCCCTTTATTCCCTCCTCCCCGTTGTCCTAGCCTGGTTTTGTTCGACTGGCCTCGCTAAGCGTCCGACGACTTCTTTTCTCCTCACCATCAGCTCTCTCATTCTCAACTAGCTTCATAGCAGTACAGCCGCTCTGCGCTAACTTAGTGCCTTGATCGATTTGGCCAGACTTGGCCTGGCACAGGATAGCCTCATCATCTCCAGAGCTAGCTTGATTCCACTGCTATTCCTCCTCACCTGCTTCCTCTGCCTCGTGCGAGAGTTACCGCCGTCCTCTCCTCCCGAAACCTTGCTTACGTGCCATATTAGCCCCGAACTTTGCCATAACTACTATCTTGTCTTGTTTTTTTTCTTTTGCTTTTTATATTTGCCCATTGGCGACGCTTCCTTTCTAGCCCTCTTTACGCTAGCTATCCCACCAGATATTTCTCCCTTATTCCTGGTGCTCTTTCTCCTCCTCGACCTCCTTCTCGTCCCTTTCTGGCTTACTGCTCTTCTCTTTCTGCTGCCGATTGCATATTTGGCTTTGTCATTTCTCGGCGTGCCTGCCACCCCCGTCATTCCGCCATTGCCTACCTCAACGTCTGCCAAGCAACCGGGCCTCCGCTGCCAAATTTCCGCCACATTGCAGTCGTCTGAGACAACCGCACCTGTCGGCAGCAGGACAGAATTCCGCAAAAGCCTGTACAAAATATCGTCAGCATAATATACACTTGATCAAGCGAAAATTGCAAAAACAGCGCCTCACGCCAGAGATCTCTCTGCCACTCTATCTTGGCCTTAAGCGCTCTCGCCTGCCACGCCGGTATGACTGCGTAACACGGGCTGGATCATTTGCGCCGCCCAACCACCTTCTCTTCGCGTCCTTTACCATATCATAGCCATATACCCGCCAATTGGCTCAAACAACAATCATGAGTGTCGAACGCTGGAGGCGCCGAGGGTCCATCGCCAGCAATTCCGACAAGCCTCCTTCGCCCTCCTTGACGCCCGAAGACTCGGATAATGCTGCTGGCAAGAAGCCGCGAGTGCTGACGAAAGCCTTGCGCTCCCTCAGCAGCACCTCCGTCGATTCCATGCCAACTGCACCCTCCCGAAGCTCCAACTCCCAACGACGCTTGCAAAAGACATCTTCGGCTTCTGGTTCCATGATCGAGAGATTACATCGTCGAGTCTCGCGTGACTCTTCCACCAATTCTCCCCCTGAGTCCTGCCCGAGCCCTATTCTCGAATCCTCCCACAGCTCCATGGACATCCTCAAGCGCGGCTTTTTGAAACAAGATTCTTCGGCCCGCAAACCTCGCACCGAGTATCTTGTTCTCACTGATCAATGCCTCTCGAGATTTGTGAGCTTTGAAGCTGCTCGCGTCATCTACCCACAAATGGCACCTCTGGAAGAGACAACTATCGGTCGATCCGGCTCTTCTGCTTCCATTTCTAGCAAGACGACTGCCGCTGCCGAAAATCGCATCGAGATTCCTCTGCTGGCTGTCGTGGCCGTTTTCGACGACAACAGCGCCAACTCAGCCCACACTCTGGAAGTTTGGTGGTCCTCGCCTGCGCCCAAGCTCGCCTATTGTCGCACACACTTGTCTTTCAATACCGCTGCCGATCGTAATGAGTGGCTCGTTCTATTGCACCGCACCTGCAGACAAAAGATACGCTCAAGTCCTCTGGCTGGTTGCATCCCGGACAATGTTCGAGACCGGATACATCACACTATCCGTTCAACCGAGACTGTCGCTGACGACTCCAAGATAACCATCTTTCCTGTCGTACGCCGCAACACTTCCTCGTCCAAATCCGCAGCTGAGGACACTGCCAATACCAGCGACGGAGGGCCTTCCTTCTACTTGGCCATCGGCCCCTTCATGTATTATTTCATTGAGATTCTTCGCTCAGACCATGCCACGCCTCCTGGCGACCTAATGGCAAAGGTGCTCACTTTCGGCACCGTCACCTTAAGCAGATTCTTAGCCACCGTCGCAAACCACCGGCAAACCTTTACCATGTGCTTTCGCGTCCCTTTCGGACTAGAAACACGACTCACGCTAGCCAGTGTCTACTACCGTCGCATCATAGAGACAGCCATCAAGATGGACAGAATTCTGAAGCCTACTTGGCCGCAGCACCTCCAACAAGCCATTTTTGATATTCGTGGCCTCTCTCCTCCTTTACAGCTGACCTCTGGCAATGACTTGGGTGGGCTTGATATCAGTCTGCCCGCCTACTGTGCAGCCTTCAAGGTCTCTGTACCAACCTGGCGAATCGACTGGAATCCGCCGTCGCAGCCTTGCTTCTGCCTTCTCCCGTCTCATAACCAGGCCTATTCTCCCCTTCAGCTTTTGGCCGTCTTCAGAGCGCTACGATACAATGGCTTCTTCAAGGCCGTCTCTTTTGCCGATGTCGACCTGACGCCCCTGGCTGATAGGCAGGACAATGCGAACCACAATGAAACTATAGTCACTGCGTCCGCAAACCGCGTTCGTATGCCCGATGATCTCCATGACATCGTGTTGGGGGCAAATGTTCTCGAACAAGAAATCCACTCGCTGATTTTTGCCTCGGATTCGATTCGACACATCAATCTGTCCAATGTATTCGGCTTATATGATCCCAAAACGGGCCAGCGTCGCATGATCGCTGACACGGCTCCTTTCCAAGCGAAAACAAGTCAGTTGGTGCGCCCGATTACGGAGCTACTCCAACGACAGTTGTCCCACTGCCACAGCATTGTGCTCTCTCGCAACCCGATTTCGGCCAAAGATGCTGATGACTTGCGTGACATGATCCGCCAACCCTATGTGCGCCTTCGACGTCTCGAGCTTGCCGACTGCGGACTTGAGGACTTTGGTTTATCCGACATCTGGACGTCATTGGATCATCAAGCAGATTTGGCCGTACTTGACTTGTCAAACAGCAAGGGACTTGTCAAGTTTGAAATCATCTGCAATGCTCTTAGTCGCTTCCGTGGCGTAACCAAGCTCTGCATTGCCCGAAATGTGCGCTTGGCGACCGAGCTGTCGCTCTTTGACGATGACGCATTGGCTACGTGGCAGTTGCAGGAACTGGACTTGTCCGGAATTCCGCTCAATGATGCTACCGTGGGCAGTCTGGCCAACTACCTATCTGGCAGTGGCTCGCACTCTCTCAGCAAATTGTGCCTCAACAACGCTGCCCTCAACGGATCACAGGTTGCCCGGCTTTTCCGTAGCATGGGGCGCGGCCGCGAGATGGAAGTTTATATGAACTCGAATCCCCTCGACGCCGGCATCGCGGATCTGTGTGATGCCATTGGTGCTGGGCTTGGCCCGTGGTGTCTTTTCTTGCAAATGATTGATTTCACCCGCGAGGAAAGCTACGTTAAGCTCCTTCGTGCACTGGCATTGAATACTACCATCAAGTGCCTGAGCTTGGCTGGCACCTCAACTCCCGATGCAGCTAGCGAAACAGCCTGTCAAGCTGTCTTTGACTTTTTGGCCAAGAACACCTCAGTTCGCTACTTGGACATGTCCGGTTACGACTCCAAACTTGACGAGGGAAGGCTAGGAAGGGGATTTTCGCGGGCTCTTGGCGGCCTCCGTCACAATACAGCTATCGAGCACCTTCGAGTCCGCAGCCAGATGCTCAACATTAATGTGGGAGATTTTGCAGAGGCTCTTGCTGTGACTACGACCCTTCGAACCGTTGACTGCTGCTCAAATGATTTGCAATTGTCCAACTTCCGATACATTATTTCTAGCCTTGAGCGCAACTCGTCATTGCGCAACTTTCTCCCGTTTACCAGTAAGGAGCTGGAGCGTATTGTTGAAAAGTCCATTCGCGATGCGATGATCCCGGCGCCAGCTAAACGACCGTCCATGATGTCCCGATTCAGACACGAGAAGAACAAGGAGCCGCAACAGGATGCAGCCTTGATTCATGAGCTCAAAGCTGAGTGGGAGCATGCTAGTCTCCGCTTGCAGAGCATCATGGATAATAACCTGCGAAATTATGTCGAAGTAATGACTTCGGATGCTCCATCGACGAGCCAAGCCTCTACTGAGGGCGATAACGTGTTTGCAGCGGCGTTTGGTGGCCTCGCCGCAGAGGACTACAAAGGCATCAGGATAGTCACATCAAGACGCAGCGTAGACGCATCGCAGCGGATGAGTCTGCATGCCCGCACAAACTCTAGCAAATCTACCGCGGGACGACCAGATTCGGTCGGCTCGAGCGAGGCCGCTGCTAGTCCCAGTAGCGAAGCTGCCAGCAGCGAGTCTGGTGCTGCGACACCACTTGATGCCGACTACGCAAACGAGGCTGAACCAGGGCTGCAAAACGGCCAGGAACAGTGGACTGTATATGGCGACGGCCCTGAACCTAACTATACTTATGCGGATGGCCAAGATGTGGATGCTGGGATTCAGATGAAGCGTAACCGACGATTCCAAGGTGACCCGACGGACCGAATAGAAGAAGAGGACAGTGCCCAAGAAGCGGACAAGAGCTCGACATAGGCCACCTTGCAGCGGGTGATGGGGACCCTTGATTATATCCTGTGTACAAGGCGTTTAGTGGAGGGAGGTTTTGGATTTCTTTGCCATTTATATCTACGGAGGGAGACTGTCTTTTATATTTCCTCATTCAAAGCCTGTTTGCTTTTTGATTTACTGGAAGAGCCGATACCCTGTTAGTGCTTTGATAGCGATTGAAAACAACCCTAAATACGGGATTTGTAGTTTTTCGCAGAACTTGCTGTGTTTCCATTTCTATCTGTAGTTTCTTCACTGGGAATGAGGCCGGATTGGAACCTAGATTCTGGTACGTAAAATTTACCTTTGTCTTGTACCTAGGTGGGCACCTAATAACTAGGTACCTAGGTAGGTAGGCACTACGTACAGGGGTGTCAGCCAAGCCACAGCTGAGCCACAGCGCCCCCCAAATGCGATGTGACAAGCAGACTGGCCCCCCCAATGAAGTGCACAGATGGAACAGGTGTCTCGGTAAGCTTCGTCATCTACCTTTGCACCTCACACAGTCGTTTCACACACTGTTTTTTCACCAACTGCTATCGATTTTCTCTTGTTCCCTTGCAGGCCTGATAGTTCTTGCCTTGCAGTGACACACTCGCTTCACCCACTCCTAGTTGTTTTTGGTCTTCTTCTCCGTCCATCGACGTAGCGCCCGTCGTGGAAGCAGACGCCCACCCCTGGGCTCTTTGATTTGCCCCCGAGCAGCCGGAACCAACCACGCGTTGCGCCCAAGCTCTGCGATCAGATTACACCGGCCTAGGCCGTATGATACTTCTCGAAAGACACTTCTGATTAGATAGGCGACCACCGACAACGACGAAACGTATCCGCAATGTATTCCAATTACGGACAGCAGCAGCCGCCGCCGCCGCCCGGTCAGCAATATGGAGGGGGTTTCAACAACATGGGCCAGCAGCAACAGCAGCAGCCCAGTCCATTTGCGCCCCAGCCGACTGGTTACGTTCAACCGCAGCAGCAGCAGCAGTTCAACGGATACCCCATGCAGGCCCAGCCGACCGGTATGCCACAGCAGTCGCAGCCTCTCCAGCAGCAGTACACGGGCTACCCGTCGCAGGGCTTCAACGCTGGCGCGCCGCCGCCGCCCATGCCATCGATACCGAGTCAATACCAGTCGCAGTTTCAGCCGCAGCCGCAGCCGCAGCAGCCGCAGCAGCAGCAGAGCTTCCAGTCTTCGCACCCCACGGGCTTCTCCGCGTCGCCCCATCAGTCCTCTGGACCTACGCAACCGCCGCCTGCACCCGTGAAACCGCAACCTACTGGGTTCACTCAAATGGCTGCCTCGTTCCAGACGGCTGGCGCATCTTCCCACCCGCAGGCAACTGGGCCGGTCAAGACGAACAAGATCCCCAACATCCGTCTGTCGTTCATCACCGCCAAGGACCAGGCACAGTTTGAGACACTGTTCAAGTCGGCTGTGGGCGAGGGCTCCAGCACCATGTCTGGCGAGCGTGCTCGCGATCTCCTTCTTCGCTCAAAGCTCGACGGTGACTCGCTCTCGCACATCTGGACGCTCTCGGACACCACGAGAGCTGGAGAGCTCTACTTCCCCGAGTTTGCCCTGTCCATGTATTTGTGCAACCTGAGACTCTCCGGCAAGACTCTTCCTCAGGTGCTGCCAGAAAACATCAGAAACGAAGTCTCAAGCATGGTTGACATTATTGGTTTCAGCGTTGTTGACGAATCTGGTCGCTCCGCTCCCGCCGCGATCAATAAGCCAGACTTCCAATCCAACAGCCAGCCCACCGGCCAGCAGTTCCAGCCTCAGCCCTCCAACTCTCAGATTTTGCAGTCGCAAATGACGGGTTTCCCGACCCAACAGGCTGGCTTTGGCGCTCAAAGCCAGAGCGTTCAGCCGCAAGCGACTGGCTACCCTGGTATGCAGAATACTATTCAACCGACTGGATATGCTGGCCCCAGGCCACCGATGCCACCGATGCCTACGGGGTACAACCAAAGCAGCATGGCCATGCCCCTGAATGCTCAGCCAACTGGTGTGCCGGGCCAATGGGGTCTTGTCAATGCTCCCTCATCAGGACTACCCAATATTGATGCTCTACAAGCCCAAATGATGCCCCAGCAAGGCCGTGAGGGCGGTTCTTTCACTACCCAAGGTCTCCAAGGTAACGCTGTTATTCCATGGGCTATTACCAAAGAGGAGAAGACACGGTACGACTCTCTTTTCCGCGCATGGGACGGCTTTGGGAAGGGGCATATTCTGGGAAGCCAAGCTATTGAGATTTTTGGCCAGAGCGGTCTCGAGAAGCCTGATCTGGAGCGCATCTGGACCTTGGCGGACCATGGCAACAAGGGCCGCTTGGACCTTGACGAATTCGCTGTCGCCATGCATTTGATTTACAGGAAATTGAATGGCTACCCCATCCCCAACACACTACCACCTGAGCTTGTCCCGCCCTCTACGCGCAACTTTAACCGATCAATTGGCACACTTAAGAACATGCTGCACGCGGAATCTAACTTCCGCAAGGACACCGGCGCTGCTCTGCTGCCTCAAAAAACTGGTGTGAGCTATATGAAGAACCGCTCTCTGCGTGGAAACAACTCCCCCACCACTGCGGGCCGCAAAGATGCGACTGTATTCAGAAACGATGATGAGAGCTTTGGCTATAAATCTAGTGCGCGCCGCAGAGTTGGCAACCATGAGCGCTCAGAATCGCCTTCATCTGTTGGCTCCAACGATGAACTGACCCTGGACCAGCTCCGAAAGAAAATCAAGGAGAAGGAGGTGCTTCTTGATGCCATGGACTTTCAGGACGAAAGAAACATGGAAGAGGACGATGTACTTGACAGGCGCGACCGCCGCGAGTCAGAGGAATTGTACCGCCGCATCCGACGTATCCAGGGTGACATTGATGCCCATCCCAATGCCTCTTTGTCCAGCGGTGACTCTGATGCTGAGAGGCGTGCTCTGAAGCGTCAGCTCCAAAACCTTCTTGATAAGGTGCCCGAGTTGGCTTCGCAAGTTCGCAAGACCGAAAAGGCCATTATGGATGCCAGACTTGAGTTGTTCCGTCTCAAGGACGCCAAAGCCAACCCTGGTAGTGCTTCAACAATTGTTGGAACTGGCCCGGGTGGCATTGTGACCGAGTCTGACAGACTAAAGGCACGAGCCAAGGCCATGATGCAGCAGCGCACCGCTGCGCTGACGGGCAAGAAGGTTGATGTTCCGCTTGATGACGACTCCGCTTCCAAGCGCCTGGAAGAAGAGAACATCAAGGCGAAGAATGAGAAGGAAAGCAACGAGAGAATGGTCCGCGATGTCGAGGAAAGCGTCGGTGAGTTTGCTCGCGGCATTGAAGATAGTCTCAAGGACGGCGCTCGCGACAAGAGTAGCGAGCATGAGAAACGCCGATGGGAGGATGCTCTAGGTGTCGAGGATGAAGTGCGTGACTTTATCTTTGACCTTCAGCGCGAAAGCCGTTCTGCCCGCGTCCGCTCCCAGGACAAGCGCACAGCTCGGCCTGTGGCGACTGAGCAGCCACGCCAAGAGCGCGCCGCTCCCTCGTCAGCTCGTGTCGATTCTCCCGTGTCGACCTCACGAACATCTACGCCTCCCGCTACTGGTGGTTCCTACGCGGCTTACAAAACGCCAGAGGAGCGTGCCGCCTTCATTCGGCAGCAGGCGGAGCAGCGCATGGCTGAGCGTTTGGCTGCTCTCGGTATCAAGGCTCCTTCTAAGCCGGGCGAGAGCGCGGCCCAGCGTGCTGAACGTGAGAAGGCGGAGCGAGCAGCCAAGCTCAGGCAGGCTGAAGAGGAGGATGCGCGCAGAGAGACAGAGCGCCGTTCCAGACTGGCAGACGAGCAAGGTGTGCCTCCTCCACCTGCTGCCGAGACACCCAAGCCGGCGCCCCCCCCTCCTCGAAAGGCGCCCAAGGCCGATGCTGCCGAGACCCAGGCAGAGGAGCAGAAGCTTGCCGAAGAGCATCAGCAGCAGCAGCAGGAAGCTAGCAGAATGCAGTATGTACTACGAACATGGCGTGAGGTGTGCCACACTAACTTGGACTACAGGGATGCCGTGAAGGAGGAGGCAGACGAATACGCCAAGGAGCAGCAAGCTACCGAAGCACGCCTCAAGGCATTGGAGGAGCAGGTGAGACAGGGCAAGCTACGCAAGGAAGAGGAGAGGAAGAGAAAGAAGGCTGCTCTGGCCGAGGCCAAGGAGAAGGAGAGCAGACTCGCTGCCCGACGAGCAGAAGCGGAAGCTGCCAAGCAACGTGAGCTTGAGCTGCAGCGCCAGCTCGAAGCCATGGAGGACGCCGATTCATCTTCCGACGACGACGGCCCTGAACAAGTCACCCCGGTGGAGTCATCGGAGCGCAGCGTGGAGGAAGAGCCTCCCCGGTCTGCACCCCCGCCGCCGCCTGTGCCTGTTGCCTCACCGCCGCCACCCACGATTGTGACGTCGCCGCCGGCAGTTGAGACTGAGAGCAAGAACCCTTACAAGAAGATGATGTCGCAGCCCTCTGAGGCGACCTTGGCTGCGACCGCCACGTCCCCCGAGGCCGCGCCTGCTGCGGCCGCAGCCCCTCCCCCCGTGCCCAAGGCGGCCACGCCACAGGCGGCCGACGCCTCGACTAATCCATTTCACCGCATGACCCAGCAAGGTGGTGGTGGTGGTGGTGTTGCCACGACTGGTGCTCCGCAGGCTCCCATCTCGCGCAAGAGAGCAGACTCGGAGGACTGGGGCTCGGACAGGGACGACGACGATGACGACTCTGATGATGAGAGACCGGGCGGTGGCAACGCGGCCCAGCTCGCGTCGATTCTGTTTGGCACCATGGCGCCGCCGCGACCGCTCTCGGCGGCCGGCAGGGACTCGAAGCCGTCCAGCCCAGCGCCGGCCAGAGACACGGCCGTTGCGTCGCCCCCTCCCCCTCCTCCCATGCCCGGTGCTGGCTCGGATGCACCCTCTGGTCCGCCGCCGCCGCCTCCTCCTATGCCTGGCATGGCAGCTCCTCCTCCGCCACCTCCTCCTGCTGGTGGTGCTCCCCCTCCTCCCCCCCTTCCTGCTGGCGCTGTACCACCACCGCCGCCTCCTCCTGCTGGTGGTGCGCCGCCGCCTCCCCCGCCTCCTGGCGGCGCACCTGGTGCGGCGGCAACGTCTGCTGGACCGCCGGCTGGGTTCCTGGGCCAAATTCAAGGCGGCTTGAAGCTGAAGAAGACGCAGACCAAGGAGTCATCCGGACCGACTGTTGGAAAGGTGCTGGGTTAAGAGGCGAGGTTCGTAAGCGGATGGATAACAGAGGCCATCGATTGACGTAATTTTTATTCTGGTTTACTTTGTAGTTGTATGTATGGAGGTGGTTGTCTCTCGCTGAGAGTGTAGGGAGAGGGCGGGATTAGCATCAATAGTGTGACTACGGTTTTAATTGTCAATTTCTTCATAACCTCGTTTGGAAATCAAGAAAATTATGTGGCGTTGGTACATGTCCGTCTCAGGATGCATTTCCGGTAAAGGGCTCAGTTCACGTCTGCCTAATGCTTAATGCCGGTCAAAAAACATGGTTGCACCGTGGAACAAGAGACGTGGAATGAAGAATCCCTAAATAGAAAGTCTTTGGAACGGTGCGTGACCTGGCGGGAGATGCAAGTTACTTGTTGGTGACGCTACGAGAGGGCCCGTTTACAAGAACAAGGCCCGGCATGGAGCGGCCTCGGCTTGTGGCGTGACGGTCTCCTCTAGAGGGAGACAAAGTTCCATCTGCCAAGGCGATACGATGATGCTCGGTGAGGTGGCGTTGGAGCAAAATGGAGATGCAGAAATGCAGGGCGAAAGTTGGCTTTTGTCAAGGGAGGATTTCGTTTTCGCCGGGCGTTGCAAGTGCACCGACCGCAACGGAACACGACAAAGAATTGTTGTCGTTCGTCTTTGTGTCGCTTCATTTAATTAATAAAACAATTCAATTTCGATTCGAGAAAGACGTTTGGTGCGCAGGGGGCCGCTTCACAAAGGGGAACAAAGGTTGTGGCCAGGATGGTTTTGGCCAGAGCTTCCCTTTTCTCGTCCCGTACTCCGTATAAGCCCCCCCCCTTTCAAGGAAAAGAAAGGAGTTGGGCAGCAAGAAAAGGATATTCATCTTAAAATAAACCCTGTATACGGACTTGGACGGGAAAAAAAAAAGCTAATGCACGGTGATGAGCCAGAATTCCCCCCCCTTGTGATCTCTGTTGCGTGTCTGGGGACTTCATTTGAGAGTTGAGATGGGCGGTAGCTGATTGGTGGGCGTTGGCGACGGACGACGTTGGTCGCAGGAGAAGCGACCACCCGCGGTGCTGGGCTGTCCAGGTGATTGCGGCGGTGCAACGTCATATTCCCTTGCAGAAATCATGCGTATGTCAGGAAACTTGTTCATGGGTTTTATGTTGTTTTTAAAAACAAGAATAAAAGTCAATAAGAGAAATTGTTCTTTACTGGTAACGCAAATCTCTGGCATACTCGAGCCTCATCAGGCATCAGCGGACAGCACTTTAGGGTACCTCACACAGCATCTGGCGATGCGCCGGAACTCGTGGGTAGCACCAACATAACTAATAATAACCAACCTTTGTTGTACGAACAATACACAAGGAAAGCCTGGAGGGTGACGGGGGTCGGTGCATAATAGTGCACATTGACAGAACTTTTGACGTGTAAAGTGGTCTTTTTTTTTTTGTTTAATGAGCATGACGTTTTAAATTGTCGTCCCAGGCTAGCTACACCGCCAGAGAAGCGCCAGGCAAAGGCGGCAAGGCGAGAGAGAGAGAAACACGGATCGAAAAGTCTTGGATCACGATCTCATCTGGCTCGTTAATTATGCGGTGCAAATTACAGGCCGAGTGTCACCGGCGGCTCCGTGGGCGCGAAAAGTGGTGATATAATACTAGTTACTACAGTACTTGGAAGGGGGGCAAGGCATGGCATGACATGGACATGGACATGGATAGGGCCTGCAGGGCAGGGCAAGCTTTACCAGTTAATAACAAGTTTCAGTTTCCGTTGGCGCAGCGGCTACACAGGCGGCAAAGCCCATGTTGCCTACTTTCATGGGGCAAACAAGGTTGGGCTCTCGGTTAGGGAATAACTTGCACGTACACAGTATTTGGGCATATCATTTTATGGAGCTTGAAGGCTGTTTCTGACTCGAGCAAACCCAGCACCGGGCAAAGGCAAGCTGGGGAAAGCTATAAGAGTAAAACTACTTAATAGCTTCAATCAATAGTAGAGAATTTTTCCCGAAATTGGGACTTTTTATGCACGTTCTTGGCTTTTAAAACCCGAGCTTAAAAAAAAAGAAAAAAAAAAGAAAAAAAAAAGAAAGAGAATAACCCGCCTGATCAGAACAGAGATGTACATATGCATGTTGCTCGATTATTACTCCGTAGGCTGTTTTATGAAACACGAGCTGCATTGACGCTGGGGTTGCCTGCGGGGAGAGAGAGGGGGGCTGTCCAGAACCAACGCAGGTACTGATCTGGCCAAACTCTACTGATCTGGATAGAAAAAAAAGACACAAGCAAAGAAGGAAAAAAAGGTGAAACATTGATCTTGTGCTCAGTGCAATTTTCTTTCTTTCCCATTCTTTGAACAGAATTTATCAATGTCGACAAGTTTCACCTCTTTTTGCTTTCGGGTCCGGCTGCGCCGCGTTGGGGCCACACCCCCCTCCTCTCCTCCCTGAAGAGGAGCCCGGGTGGTCCATTCCAAACGGCCGGGACGGCGAGGAGCGAGGAATGCGGACGCGACGGGAGGCGACTTTTTCTTCATCTTCGTTTACGCTGGTTTCTACCCGTAATGTAATTACCGCATGGGGAATATAGAAGAAGATGGATGCAGCAAGAAAAACAAAACCCCGGTAATAGAAGAAGAAGGAGAAGAATATGTAGGACTAGTCAGGTCATGACGGCATCGATTCAATACTGCACATCATAACGGGAGGGACAGATGGCATAGGCACAAGGAAGTGAAGTGGTGCTGGACCAGGCTAGCTCGTGGCTTGGACAACGTTTTGCAGGGATGTTGAGAAGAAAGGAAACATAATACACGTGCAAATAGTTAATGGGCGGATAGCCGGAGCATCGGTTGAGTGGCTTGTGCGGGCTTGTCGTGCTGAAGCGTGCACTTTGGTCGTCATGTTCATGATAAGGATCCGTACCTAGTGGCCAGAGTAATAATGGTTCTAGATGTGCAATGACGGGGCCAATTCCAGCAGCTGTCATGCACTGTCATGCGCTATAAGAAATCGCCATATGACCATGGTCGAATGGTGGTGTGCCAACTGTGGGCGGCTCGTTGTGGCTTCTGATTGGTCCAGTTTCGCGTACATCAAAACAAACCGACGCGTCTCCCCAGACGCGTCGGCCAAAAACGCAAAAAAAGGTCAAGATGGTTCAGCTCGAATCAATTCCCGCACACAAATGGGGTCCCTTTTTTTTTTTTTTTTTTTGGCCTTTTGGTAGAGTTTCATGCTCGACGGTCAAGCCAAGGCGCGGCCCATCTCATCTCATTCGTTGCAAGTCTCACCACATGTTCTGCTCATCATTCATTCGAGTTGTGTGTGAGAGAGTTGTAGAAAGGCCCCTCCACACCATCGGTACAAGTGCCTCCTCGGCCAAAACACGTCTGGTGAAGCAAAACCTTCCCCCCCTCTTGTTCTTCTTCCCCAGATGCGCAACGTCAATGTGAGAAATGTCATCGACACAAGATTTTCTGTGCAAGGACAGATTTGCACTACGCGCCCCGGTCACAACGATTGTAAGACTCGTAGCATAGCCGAGGAACAGGTCGCACGCACCCAAGAACTGGACATAGATGGAAAATTGACACAAAATCCGTGCCCTGCCGAGTCGTTGCACCAGGCCCCCCCAAATCCCAGCACAAGTTCCTGGTTCCCAACCCTTGACCGCAGTAGCACTGCAGCCACGAAGCTAGTTGCCAGGCCGGCTCATCCAAGTACACATCATTGGCTGCCAGCGACGGAATCCGAAACCAGGTTTATAATTTTTTTTTTCTTTTAAAAGTGGCTTCATATCGAGATCGCGAATCCTGGAATCCATAACTGGGCGCTCCACATGGTGCATATGGTTTCTTTTTCTTTTCTTTCTGCTCTTCTTTCAGACGTCTCTGGATAGGATGCATCACGAGACGCGAGGGGAGCAGTTTTTTGAGACCTGAGCTGCCGTATAATGTCGACGTAACCAGTCGAATTGTAAAACAAAGCCGGCTGTTGGTATGAACCAAGCCAAGTAAGAGATATATTCGGGCGTCAAACACGAGATAGAAGTGGCAAGGTAATATAGTACGGAGTAGGCGCGTATGAATTCCTGTGCATTCCGAGGAACCCCGCTTCAAGAGGCCTCGGGACGTCTTGACGTCGTCGTTGAATTCTTGGTGCTTGTCTACCTTAATGGCCAGCGGCCTGTATAGCCCCTGTCAGGCTGGATAATGGGGGTCGTAGAGTGGTTAGTGGATGGTTCTGACACCTTCGAATAAGTTAACTGACATGATGGTATGATGACCCGGGCAGAGGCTAGACTCGTTGGCACTCGAACCCACAGACGCCTCGTCAAGCGTGATGCATTACTGCCTACTGCGGCCAAGTGCTTGCATGTCGAATGAATAGCTGTTGAAAATGAAAAAAAAAGAGCTAGGCCGGCCCACTGGTCTCCCTCGCTCCATGCCTCCCTTCCTCGCAGTTCAAAAGGTGACAGCAGCACCCAAACCGCGTCAACTCTGGTGACTTTTGAAGCGTCTATTATCAGTACTTTGTACCCTAGTGCCTAGGTACCTAGAGAGGCAGGTATTCCCCACCCGCACCTCGCTGGGGCCAGCCCAGGCCGGTGCATGGCTCCACTGCTAGTGCCTGGTGCTGGTGCTGGCGCTGGCGCTGGCACTGCTGCCTTGGTCGGCACCTATCGTCAGGTACCTTTGGCCCTCCACCAGGCCGCCCGCTTCCGCAGTGTTGAGTGATAAATTGTATGCACAAGCAAGTAATAAAGCGCTGCAACAATGCACTGTCGCAGTGCAACGACCACTTTACCTTTAGCAAGGTCACCTGTAGATCAATCTATTCCTGCCCGCTGCTCCTGTACTTCGCACACCCTCCCACCCATCCCCACCCTACTACCTAATACCTATCCATCACCCATGTACCTCCCCATCTCTCCCTTCTCGACCACCTACACCCGGCCCTCTCTCCCCTCCTACATCCTTCTCTTCTTCGTCACGACTGCTCTCTCGTTTTACCCTTTTTGCCGCGACATTTTTTCTTCCCGCCAAATTACCGACTTTGCTCAACACGCCCTTCTTCTTTCGCCATCTCGACGACCAAAATCATCTTGCCGTTTGCAACCTTGCGACGACCGCCCTCAACGCTGACGCCTCACGCCCCTGACACGTAAATCCGCATCGTCGCTGCCGACATACACCACGACGTTAAACTACACGTCCGCGCTCTTCCCCGTGCCCAGAGTTCTGCTACACGCGCCCCACTACCATACAACCTCACCTCGGGTAAGCACACCTTATCCAATCCTTTGCTCTTTTCCTCTGTTCTGTCGACCATCGTTGTTCTTGCTTCGCGTCGTGACCGCCTTCCTATGACTGCCCACAACCGCGTTTGACTGCTAACCTCCAAGCCCCCCGTCTTATATAGCTAAATCACGCCGCGTTTGCTTCTGCGCTACACGCTCACGATTTTTCGCTTCATCGACCTGGCCGCCATGGCCAAGTCGACGCGTTATTTCGCCCAGGACGAAAACCTTCAAATCTTCCACGACGACATGTTTGACAATTCTCGTCCCATGACGAGCCACGCTCCAATGCCCTCCGTCACTCGCCCGCCCCGTCGCCCCTTGAGTGCTTCCAGCTCCAACGTCGTTCTCGATCCGCCTTCTATGAGCTTTTCCGGCTACTCGCCCTACAAGACGAAATCTTCCTCGCCTCGCTCACCTCTCAAGTCCTCCCAGGGCTCCAGACTCAACATGGTCTCCATGGCTCCTCCCATGGCCAAGCGCCACACCACCGACAACCTCCAAAAGAGACCCCAGCTCTCCAAGTTCAAGACGGGCCCCCAAAAACCAACATTTGAGCTCAATTTCGGCAAGGAAAATGTCCACCCACACATCTTTCCAGCTCCTCCGACAATCAACATCTCCATGGAAAACTACTACCAGCAGAAACCAAACCCCAATGGCAAGCGTGGTCTTATGGAAGCCGCTCCCATCCGAGATGCCCGAGCTAAGAAGCCAAAAGTGGACGACAACGGACTGCCACCTTACGACTCCTTCCCTCCCATTTCCGACGACGGCACAAAGCCTCCTCACAGCTATGCTCAGCTCATTGGCATGGCCATTCTCCGATCCCCCATGCGTCGACTCACCCTCGCCCAGATTTACAAGTGGATCAGTGACAACTACTCCTTTTACAACCCCGACGATGCCGGCTGGCAAAACAGCATCCGCCACAACCTGAGTCTGCACAAGAACTTTATCAAGATTGAACGACCCAAGGACGACCCCGGCAAGGGCAACTATTGGGGCATTGAGCCTGGCACCGAGCAACAGTTCCTCAAGGAGAAGCCTCCGCGCAAGTCGGCTCCCTCTGCAGAGAACCTTCCCGTCATGTCGACGCGTCTTGAGCCCTCGTTGCGCTCTGCACCCAACATGAGCATCTTGGAGCCCACTCTCCCCCCCCAAGGTTCTCGTCGGCAGTCTGCTCTCCCGCCTCTGCCTACCTCACAGGCCACCCTGTCCATGCCCACCGAGATTTCATCCGACGCCACCATTCCCATATCAGACTCAGCCGCTCCCGAAGACGGGGCGGACCGGCACGACAACGAGCTACCTCACGATGCCATGTACTCGCCTCTGCCTGCCACCATGCACTCGTCACCGCCTGTGCCTCGACATGGAGAGCGAAGCGGCACTCCGCCTCCTAGGATTGGCCAGCCCGCCTCTTCCATCTCGCGCTCCCACAAGCGCAAGTTTGCGTCTATGGACGACAGCGGCTACATTTCCTCCCTCGAGTCTTCTGTCATGCGCCCCAACCCAAAAGCTATGCTTCTGACTTCGGAGGCTGATCGTCCTCGTATCAAGCGCGGCCGCGCTGAGGAGGAAATTGCCCGCCTGCGCCACTCTTCCCCCTTTAGCCCTAGCAAGTCTCGCTCTCTGTCCGTCTACGGCCCCGTATCTTCCTCTCCATTGAGACACGCCTCGGAAGGCCACGCTCTGCTGCCTCTGACCCCCATCGTCAAGATGAAGCCTCCTGCCCGTCCTCCTCCTTCGGTCTCTCCCAACACCAACCTTCGAATCCACCGCGACAAGGTCCGTCACATGCTCCAGTCGCCTCTCCGCCGCGTTATCGGAGTCAGCGAGGAGGCTCTGCCCTGGAGCCCGGCTTTTAACCTTGACGAGACTCTGTACGCCTTTGATGACATTTCTAGCAATGCCAATGGCTTTGACATCTTTCAAGATATTGCCGGCTTGGACGAAAGTAGCTTTCCCGTCATTGGTTCCGTGGACTCGGGCTCTCCCATCAAACGCTCAGCCAAGCGCGCTCGCCTTGACCGATCTGTTTCTTCGTCGGGTCTTGACCAGCTTACGGGCTCGGTCAAGAAGACGATTACCTCTGCTCCTCTGCTACGTGTTCCTGAGCACTCGCCGCTACGCTTTCTGGACACTCCAAGCAAAGTCTTTGAAGGCCTCAGCTCTCCTTCCAAGATGCTGCAGCAGTCTCCAACGCGAGCCTCGCCCAGCAAGTTTTCTGCTGCCATGCTGGAAATATCGGCCGATGACACGTGGCCATCGTTGGTCATGGACCCGAGCGAATTTGTCTCGGCCGATGAGAATGCGGAATTCGGCGGCCTTGATATCCTTCAGGGCTTCCAAAAAATTGGCTCTGGCTCTCAACAGTCCAAGCCTGCGCGCCCTACCAAACCCGCTCTGGGGCGCAGCTACTCGACAGCATTTTGATGATGTGAGCGTTTGGGGGTCTTGTAACGATGCTGATGATTAATGATACGCCCTGCAGCTTTGCAGTGACGGCTGGTACAAAATAGAGCAGAGGATCCAGGCGATTCTGGCAACCTACTTATTGGCTTCGCGGCCCCGCTTTGCTTTTTTTTTTGCTTTAGTATTGGCGATGGCATGCTATGATTTTTGAGTGAAACAGGTACCGTTTGCTAAGGGGGAGATTTGCTTCCATCATGACAAGTTATTCGAGGGGGCGCTGTCTCATTGGCGTTGATTTGCTTTGCCCTTGATGATTTTTGGCTGTTTGTTCTTGGTTAGCTAATGCTTTTCCTGGTCTCTGGAGTATGTCTATTTTGCTTTTGGGAGGCTCTTGTTTTGAGTATTGTACAGATCGGATGGGAAATCAAAGGGAATCGGACTATGGTTAGTTTGATTGTCAGCCTGCTCAGGGCCAAGAATGATATATATTTTTATTGTCGAATCGATCATGATAGGCTGAATTCTCTGTTGACTCGTAGTGTGAATTGATTCGTTGGTCTATATTGAAAGGGTATCTAGCAACATGGTCTATATGCACTCCAAACGCCAAGATATGCAGAAGAATCTAATCACAACAGAAGAAAGGAAAAGGAAAAAGACTGTTGGACCCCAAGACGGGGCTAACTAGTAGATGCGCATCCGCGACGCCCAGCCTGTGCTCTCCTTTTGCTCGATGCTAATCTTGCATGGAAAAGGGTTGCCGCCCTGGGTGGTGATGGGAGGAATGTGATCCTTGTGGGTGTTGGCAAAGGTGACGATTTTCATGGCGGTGGTGAGGAGAGTCTGCTCCATGGCTCTGCGAACCTTGTTGCGCTCTAAAAGCTGTTAGTTGCCGCCAATGTAGTTGGAAGGAAACGAGATGGGTGGGATGGGTTGATGGAGTAGGGGAGGGGGGGGAAGACATACCAGACTCCGTCCTCGGCTCGGCAACAGTCACCTTGACCGTCCAGCACTCCCAGCATACCTCCTCGTCGCCGCGGGACAGCCACGCCTTGCGGCGTCTCTTTTCAAAGAAGCGGACGGAAACCTGACCGCGGGCGCCGCTCGCCGAGGAGCTCGTTGTGACGGCTGCGGCTGCGGCTGCGGCGGCTGTTGTCCCAGACGACGAGTACTGCTGTCGAGCGGCGACGGCGGCGGCGGCCGCAGTAGTATTATGAGAGGAGGAGCGCTCGGCGTCGAGTTGGCGCTCGAGAGCGGCGGCGCGCTGCTCAATCATGGTGGCGAGCTCGTCGTCGTCGACGTAGGGCAGGGTGACGAGGTCGAGGACGTTGCGGGTCGAGGGATGGACGGCGGGGAAGAAGCGCGTGAAGAAGATGGTGTGCAGGATGGCGCGGACAATATCCCGGACGGAGCGGGGGTCGGCAAAGACGTCGAGGATGAACTCTGGGGGGGCGTTGGTAGCGGTGGTGGTGTTGTCCATGGTTGGTGGTGGTTTTTTTTTGGGTGAGCGAGGAGGGGGAGCCGACAGGTGAAGGGGGGAGAAAGAAGGAAAACGGGCGGGGGAGGGGCGGAAAACGCGCGCTCAGCGCAACCGTTTGGGAATGGGGTGGGCGGCGCGGTGCGCAATCGGAGTTGGCGGGCTGGGATGGGAGATTGGTGCAAAGGGATAAAATGGTGGGTGAGTGGTGGACAAGCAATTGATGAATTATGGGACAGACAGTGGAGGGTAGGAAGAATGGGGAGAGATTGAGAGAGAGCGAGGAGAGGATGACGTTGAAGAGGTCAAAGGTTTGAGAGGGAATTGGGAATGAGGTGCAGATGATGACAGTCAGCTGCTCTGGCTAGGACGTCACTGCGGGGGAAACATTGGCGGTGGTGGGTGGTGGGGGGAAGCTTCTCAGCTCATCAGCCCACTGGTTACTTGAAACGCAGAGGAACGGGTTTTTTGGTTAGATTGGCTTGGCTTTGGCGCAACGCTGATTGGTGCGCAGGGGGAAGAGCTTATCGAGATGGGCTGCGCAACGGGCCAAAACGCTGTAAAAAAGGAAGAGGAAGTACCAGGAAAAAAAAAGGAGAAAATTTAGGTAGTATGGAATGGTGGAAAAGAAAATGGTGAATTTACAAGGCTGGGTTGGGGGGTTAATGGGCGTTTGGTGTGGTGACTGATGGACGGATCAGCTGGCTGAGGCAGGAGGTGTAATAAACGGAAAGACAGGATACTTGAAGGGCAAAGATGGACGCGGGAATGGGTATATACAAGACCTGTCCGTTGTATTCTTCAAAGAGAAAATGTTAATCAGGGCACGGAACAATGGTTTTGACTCTCAACGATTTACACATTTGTCGTAAAAGACATGACGACGCCAGCACAGCCTGTCAGCACGACAACGACAGGGTATATAGTATGTAGAATCAGCCTGGCGCCACAAATGCCAATAAAGAGTCATGTACGTTTTTCATGAACTCGAGTCAACTCACTGGCTTTATATATATATATAT